>LWCB01013070.1:0-19361 GCA_001630525.1 Coelastrella sp. M60 | reverse complement strand
ACTATACTTCAAACCGGTACACCGGGCTGAGGTCAAATGCTGATTTCACCATTATAGAGACATGGGTGATGTAGAGGTTGCCTTGACCACAGACCTGTTGGTAGTGTGCATCTTGACGCTCAGCATATCTCTTCTGCATATCCAAGACATCAACCTGCTCGGCATGTAGCTGTTGCAAACGATGCACCAGTTCCGCGTTTCTGGTTCTCTCCTTTGCTTGAGCAGCAGCAGCAAGGCCAAGCTGCTGCAGCAGCTCATCTTTGCTGGGGTTCCTAGCCGCTA
Source organism: Coelastrella sp. M60 (assembly GCA_001630525.1). Taxonomy (NCBI): domain Eukaryota; kingdom Viridiplantae; phylum Chlorophyta; class Chlorophyceae; order Sphaeropleales; family Scenedesmaceae; genus Coelastrella; species Coelastrella sp. M60. Next base: position 19,079 of record LWCB01013070.1, on the reverse strand, counting down.
GTGCTGCTATGCTGCTGCCATCTAGTGCTGCTGCTGCTGCTGCCTTCTCATCATGGAGCAGCTGCCGAAGATGCTGAAGATCCAAAGTCAATCGGCTGCAGTAGTAACACGATACACACAACGCTAACACTGTAGCATACTGTTGCCAACAATTCACCACCACCTCACTCATGCTAACTCATGTGTCAGATGTTTGAAGTGCATGGTAAGCTGCATTACCAACAATAAGGCAGAACACTCGTCAAAACAGGCTTTCAATAGTATTGCCAACTTGGAGTTCTGCCTAGCACCACTAGGTCAAGCTCTCCCCCGGTGGTAGTACTACAAGGTCACTAACCCACCTATTTCTATCCTGTAGATCAGCAGCCTTCAACATAGTGACCTCTCTCCTATTCTCAGACACATTCAGCGCCCTTTGCACTTTCTCCAGAGCCTGCTGCTTCAGGAAAAGGTCCCCTATAAGTGTTTCTAGTGTCAGACTGTTCCGAGCACTGGAGGATTGCTGCAAATGCTGGGGGTCAGTCGTTGCAACTTGGGGTTGCAATGACCTCATAGAAGCAGCATTGTCCGCTACCATGGCGTGCTGTTGTACTTTCAAGCCATCCTGCAATGGAGAACTATTGCCACTGACATCCCCTGTTGCTGCTGCTGCTGCTGCTAACTGCTTCAAGTGATTGAGATACTGCTCAACTTGCCATGCTGTGACCTCAACCGTTGCTTTCCCTAAGACTGCTGCTACTGCTGCTGCTGCTGCTTTGTTGTTGGTGATTGCACCTGCACCAGATATCGACAAGTCCCTCAGAATGCACCTGACGCCCAACTGCTGCTTTGCTACTGCTGAACAAGCCACCTGGAGACGAGCAAAGCGCTCTATTTGCGGCTTGTGTTGCGGCTGCAGGGAAGCTTTCTGCTGCGCTGATCTGTTGCTGCTACTGCTGTCACTGCTGCTGTTGTCTGCACCGTAAGTCACTAGGTACAGCTCAAGATCTGCAGCTACTGTTCCAGATAGCCACGTTGGAAGCAACACCTGCAACAGGAAGGGGGGGGTCAGATAGTAACATCACAGCAATTACATAAAGCAGATGCTTGTCTTTTGGCACCGGCTTGGGGTTGACCATCCTACAGCAGTGCATCTGAACTCATGCAGTTGCATGCAAACTCATGCAGCAAGTCCAAGATGATGTCAATAGGGACTGCATCACAATGGGGAGCTTTGCAGTCTGACATGCATACATTTCGCGCCAGGCATATATACATATAAACTACACATCAGCCAAAGCAATATCATTACCAAGCCAGGCATCGTTACCAAATACCCACCCAATGATCTTCTGGCCATAGCTGTACATCAGCACTACACACTGGCAAAGCTCCAATCACATAATCATTACTGGCATCCTCGTCATCTTCTTCCGCACCCACGACAGCAGTAGCCAGCAGTCCCGACCTTCCATTGATATCCCGTAAAACAGCAGCCGCGCTTTTCTCATGGCCTTGTCCACCATTGACTGCTGCATGCAGCTGCTGGGTTAGGGCCTGGTGACTGATATCATCGCCCCTGCTGCTGCTGCTGCTGCTGTTGGAGATTTTGGGACCAGTACGCCATACTGCCCAGATTTCAGACCAAGGCACTTCTTGATGTTGCTGGTGTTGTTGCAGGGCAGTGGAGGCAAGTGTCTGCAATGGAGGCATGCTGGCGGCTAACTTGACCTGCAGTAATCTGAGCTGACCCGCTGCTGCTGCTGCTGCTACCTGCAGTATTCCAGATCCTTGCAGTGCATCATTCTGTGTGTTGGCACCTGCATCAAATGGCCATCATAATGGACATTGCTACCAGGGCATATCTATGATACTTCAGAAGCTTTTTTCAAATCTGTTTCAGAAGCTTGCAATGCTTAGCCATTTGCAGACTTTTGCCGTGTTATCACTTTACATGTGCCTTGTAATATGCAACAACCTGAAATGGCTAGGATGATGCTATGCAAATGATCAAGGGTGTTCATGTTCTCTTGCTACTTACCCAGACCCATATGAACCGTTATGTACAGTACACAGCTGTCAGACAGAGCCACAGCAAGACTGTAATGATGTCCAGGAATCAAGCCTGACAGCGGCAATGACCCCTTCACCAACACTTTGTTGTTGAGACCGTTGGCAATAGCCACGATCAGCTGCTCTTGCTGTAGTGCAGCTTCTGAGTAGGTCACTGTCAACAGCTCACTCCTGCAAAACCAGCAGCAACACACATCTCTTCAAGGTGTGATCCATTCACATGCATGATTATCTGCCGGTGTTGCCATGTACCATTCCTGCAGTCGCAGCTGGTTCAATCAGTAGCAGCAGCATCAGGGTGCATAGCAAGTGCTCTGCACATCTTACCATACCGGATGCTGGCCTGCTGCTGCTGTTGATGTGGTGGCTTGTGCCGGTCGCTTGGCTGCTACGTCAGCTGCAGACTTCAATGCCACAAATGCACAAGGAGGCACCAGCTGGTTGTTAGGCCTAATAGCAGCAGCAGCAGCAGCAGCAGCAGCAGCAATGATGCTACATCAACAAGGAGCTCTGTGCTGATAGCTAGCAATCTCAACATGTGAGGAGTAGTCTCCATTGGTAGCACATGAATAGCACTGAAAATTAGAATTCAAACAGACTATTAGGTTTTATCATCAAACGCATCACTCACCCAGGTACTAGTGGCACATTAATTGCAGCAGACACCAATACTGACAGCACAACCTGGGGAGCAGCAGCACTGGTCCTGCATTCAGTCGCCTGTCCTCTCTGTTGCACTGAGAGGTTTCCTGCTGCTGCTGTTGCTGCTGCTGCTGCTGCCGCTGCTGCCGCTGCTGCTGTGCCCTTGCATGTCTCAGCCAGTGTACAACCTGACTGGCTGCGCTGTTCAACATCAAGTAGCATCAGCTCCAGCAGCACGTGTGTGTCTGCACTGCTGCTGTATACGTTAGCTGCCATGCTGCTGCGCAGGTTCTGCAGCTGAGCAACCTGGAGACCAAGGATCATGTAGCACATTTAAGCGCATGTTATAGTGCGATGATGTATAACACACACGAATAGAGTAGGAGACAGACCATACAAGAAATATATACCTAGATGATCACGCTTGCAAAGACATGCGCAAGGAAACCAACCTGTGCGCCGAGTCCAGGTGTCAGCTGCACATTCTGTGTAGGGGATTCCTGCAGTTGAAGTTGGGTTGTGATGGACTTCCCGGCTGATAGTCTTGCTGCTACATCACCAGATAGATCCAGATACCCGCAGGCCACAACAGGATCCACCTCCTGACCTGTTGTTGTATGACAGACATCCTGCGGCCCTTGTAGCAACACCTAGCATCTGATCAAGTCTTGTACGCATCTGCTGCTGCATGAGAGTCGAATCTCTGACTCAGCACGCTCGCAGGTCATCAAGCATCAATGAGGCATAAAAGATGCTACTGGTGCAAGGAAACCAACATGTGTATCACATGTATTGCTGCATGCAGCCATGATCATTGTGCAGGACATGACTAAACTTGCCTGCAATGATTTGTGGTGCTGGATCATCGAGTGAAGGAGCAGCAAGCAGAGTTACTACCACCCTAGGACCATCAGGTTCATCGCTGCTGTTAGCCGGTGCTGGTGCTGGTAGACGCAGCAGGAAGACCCTGTTGGTGAACTCTGGACAGCTGCTGAGGCTTGAAGTCTCAGTGCAAGAGACCTGTATGCAATAAGGTTGTAAGAGCTGCTGTTATACCGCGATCACGCCTTCTTGGGCCCTGACATGTATAGAGTGTGTGGATTATGTTCATCTGGGCCAGGCTTACTGCACCTGCCGACATGGCACTGCTGAAGAGCATAACACAAGGAATGTCCTATCTTGCACAACAGGCTGCAGCAGATGTACATATTCTGGCAGGCTTAGTCTGTTGCCTGATGTAGCTTGGCAACAAACTGCCGGTGCACTGCATTGCAAGTCACCCTGTTAGCAGCTTCTGCTACACCGACCTGCTCATGGTCTGCAGGGTTTGTGTCAGCTGCATGAGAGCTGGTTGGGAGACTAGTAGCAGCTGTAAGTCCAGGAGCAAGAGTTTGAAGTCTTAGGTAGTACCTACGTGGCTTCTGCATGGCACACACAGCAAAGCTAAGGTCGCCTTAGCTAGTAACTTGCTATGCATATAATTCCTAAGTCAACATCTGCTCACACAGCACAGCTGGAGTAGACAGCAGCTGTGAACCTGAAACTCATGTAAAAAGAGAGACAATGCGAATCCCTTGCTGGTGTTCAGGGAGGTTGCATGGGTGCAGAGATGTCATGTACACTGGTTGTACAATATGTACAACATGTCAACTGCTTGTGCATCCCCACACGCTACCTGTGCTTTCACGCCGAGCACCACAACCCTCAAGGTATGTTCAGAGCTAGGCATACTGCCATTTCCGTATACTCATACGAGGCCAGATTCTATCGTGCCAAGTGCCCATGACCAGTGTACACATGTGCTGTAGTTACTGTTACTGATGCATTACAGAAATGATGCGTTAGATCCCTGCTGCAGCGTTCAGCGAGCATACAGCAGCTTTTGAAACATTTTTTTGGTGATTGAACACATTAGATCTACTGCTGTTCATGAAACTCAGCTGCAGTGCACTTTTGCCGCTGCTGATGGAGACTCAGGCTGCGATCGTTGTGTGGGGCGGCAGCATATGCGTGGCGTCCTTGCATTGTTAGCTACGCACCAAAGTAAAGTACTACGGATTGCTTCTCGACACTGATGCCAGCTGCAGCCGAGGGTCAAACGTAACATATCGTACCCCAACAAGTACTGTTCTCTGAGATACGACAGCGTGTCGAGGAACAGGATGCTCAGTAGTGTTGCCCGCCTGCTATCATTGTGTGTGACTGTGATTACAGCGTTGCTTTGTCACGAAAAGACGAACCAGGCATCAGAGGCAGTAGATAGGTGCTGCTCGTTACCGCAGGATTTTAGCACACTCGCCTGACGAACCAAAGACCTGAATACTTCAAGCTGACGAGTAAAATCGTGGCCAGAACACAGGTCTGCAGCTATAGCAATGTCTGATACACAACGCTTGAAAGTAGCTGAAGGGCAACATCTGATGTACAGCGCCTGAACCCAGCTGATCACACCTGCCTTGTCCAGGCAGACTGCTAAATTCATCCAATCTGGCAGTAATTGATCACTGTGCAGTACACAGAGCAGTTCTGTCAAAGGCAACTGATAGGTGGCTCCTTGGTGCCAGGCCCTGGCATCCGGGATGCCAAAAAGCAACGAGCAACACACCTCAAAAACACACACAGCGTCACCAAACATTCTGCCACAGGCTACTCCGCAACGCAGTGGTCACAACGACCTTCTGGCTGTGGCAGTGTAGCAGTAGCTCCCATCATTGCAGGCCAGCAGCTGTGATGTTACAAATGGTTAACCATCTGCTCACTTAACTCCCATAGCCTCTTGCCCAGCTCATCATCATGTGAAGCAGCGGTTGATGAGCTGAGGTTGCAGTCTGCAGTGTCGACAAGCAAGGAGTATCAGTCAATTTGTTTCTGTTGATGGTTTGTAACAACAAACGGTTCTTGCAGCTACATTGGACACAGGCTTAGGGCAAAGGTCAGCTACATGCAGCATTACCGTTCATCTTGCGCACATCAGCACCTTCTGCGTAAAGCTGTCACAGGCTGTTTGGTTTGTGGGCAGTCAGTAGAGGCCATACTACAAGGTGTAGTCACGATCTGTAATCAGCCTTACCTGCATAATACTCTCCACTGGGTGGCACCCTTTATATCCGGGGAAGTAGCAAGATAGACTTGAGTTGCAGCACCCTGCAGTAATGCAACAAGGGCACAACCTTACTATCATCACAGCTGTCAGCAGTGCACCTATGGTTCAGTGTAGGCCGCAGAGCTACATAGCAGCAGTATACTACTGAAATGTGTAAAGTTTCGAGCAGCATAAGCAGTTGGTCATACTATTGATGATGTACAAAAACAAGTACCTGAGAAACTGATTTGAACGCCCATGCAAAAATAAACAGCAGCAGCCACTTTATGGCAGGGTTAAGTGATTTCTCAAGGTGTCTGCCCAGCTCTGTGATGATGGCGCCTGCACCATGGCAATAGCAAGACACCACGTTAGTATGCATATGTTGGTAATGACTTGAAGGCCCAGGTAAGCATCGGTGGCAACACAGATTGCATAACTGGGTGCGTGTCTTTCTCAACTCAGTTATCATCACCCCTGCTCATGTGCACAAGTCATCACAAGACACTATCATAGTGTACTGAGTACAAGTCCAGCCCACCACTAGTTTTCCTAGCACTGCTATAACGTGACATAATGTTTTTCAGACTCAGCACTTTACATGCAGTCGGCAGTTCTCATTTTTCCTTTCTTATGCGGGCTATTCTGGGCTTCAGGAGCTTCCGAGTCATGAGTCCACACTACACACAAATTGTCTACAGCTCACCTGGGTGACACACCACAGCTGTCACAGGTGCCTTTTCTTCTGTCAACTTTCTGTGCAATTCTCTCGCAAACAGAACATTACACAGCTTGCTTTGGCCCTGCACATCAACAACGCACAGCAGCAATCGCAAGATCACATGACAGAGCAGTGCCGTATGCAAATATCCACATTGACACAGGCGTGAGTGCAGCGGTGCTGTCAAATGGGTGCGACATGTTGATGCATAAAAGTGCCACCTTCTCGGAGATCAATGATGTCTTTCCAACAAGGCATACTCTGTTGTACATTGTGGCAGCTAACCTAGATCACAATAACACACACAATTCCATGCCCCCGCAGTCACTGGCTGGGAGCCAACAAGTCGCTCATGAGGATACTATCGTGGCACGTTCATACTCACCAATTGATGATTGAACCACTTATTAGAAGAGACAGAAACAAAGTCATCTGACATAAAATCACCATGATCATGAATAACACCAGCAATCATGCTGCCTCGCAAATGTTTCAAGGAGAATACCTAAGAAAGCTGTTGCTCACATATGCTCCCAATGTCTTGAAGCCCTCCTTAGAGTCAATCTTGTCAAACCTGATGGGGCCACCTTGCTTGGGCTTGTAGGGCTGGAAGTGTGAAGCTGATGATAGAACGACAACTCGACTGTTATCACCGGACTGGGCACCTATAGAGGTTGCACATGCAGAAAGGAACAAACTATCACGTGGCTTTTCCCTGCGCTCTTGGGGCAGCAACTCGACTGGACCAGATGTTTAGGATAACATCAACACAAAATCAGGTATGCGGGTTATGTCCACTGTAGAGCACTGCTGAATAGACTTGCTGTTATGCAACAACTGTGACATTGAAGCAGGTGCAGCCTGTCAGTAAGGTGTCTTGCACAATGCAGTGTCGCTTTCCAGCTGCAGGAGGGCGCAGGCAAGCAGGTTGCAATGCAATTGCTTTAGACTTGGCATAGAAGCACAGCAATCATTGCTTTGAACTTTGTCGATTGAATGGGCCAGCATCATTCAAGTGTGCACATGTTGTGGTGCTGTCATCTCTGCAGCCTTGTTTAAAACAATGCATTGAAGTGTCAACTTGTTCCATACCTGTGCTGGAAAGGACCGGGAGTAGCTCTTTGACCAGCAGGAAATGTCCCAAGTGGTTGGTTCCAAACATCATCTCGTGGCCATCAGCTGTCTTCATGAAGGGACAGACCACCCCTGCAAAATTGTACATGCACCTGAGGTAATTGGCTGGCTTGGAGGTCTCCAAACTGGGTGGGGTCAGATCTAAGATTTTTAGTCCCCTATGATGTATTGTATTATCGTCATTGTAAAGAACGAAGAGCTTCAGACGGCTGCTGGCATCCATCAGACAACAAGCGGCCGCCAAACTAGCATATGGATAGCCTATGGCATATGCATGGGGCAGTCACAGCCGACTGTATGGCGTTACAAAAACACCAATGGCTGCAAGATCACAGCACTCTTTCATTGGCCTGTGTTGCAACTTGCAATCATCATGATTTGCTGCATTCCTCAAAGCCTATGGCACGATCATAAAAAATACATACTTAGTGCTGATATGAATCGCAATGATTGATTACTTGGCTTCACAGTGCTTATAACCCTTATAAGGCTGCAGGCTTGCACTTTATGCATGTCCTATAGCCTTGCCAACAGTGTTGTGTAGGTTGCCTCAACCATACCTGCGTTGCACATGAGCACATGACATGGCTTGCCAGTCTGCTTGAAGTCATTGGCAAACTTCTTGACAGAGGCTAGTGAGGCCAAGTCGCAAGACATGACCACGAGCTTTGCCTCTGGGTGCTTTGAACGGATGTCTGTTGCTGCTGCTTCTCCCAGCTGTGTGTTGCGCACCGCCATGATGATTTCTGCCCCTTGAGCTGCAAGTGCTCTTGCTGCCTCCTTTCCTAGACCGGTGTTGCATCCTGTAATGATTACGACCTACAACAACGCAACGAAGCAGATCAAAACAACGCACGATGCTTGCGTGCTCAGAAGTGGTACAATGGGTTGACAGAAGTTGCAGTCAAGAAGCTGCTGGTCAGCAACACTCTAGGAATACAATGCCCAGCTGCACGATTTTAGGTCGTATATGACCATTTGTAGTTGTATGCTGTAGGCAAAGCTGTAAGGGCGCTGCGTCCAGCCATATAAGTAGCATAGGACATGTCCCGGTGTACACCGGGTCAGGCAGCTGCCGCAGCTGGCATGCATGCTGGTTCGTGTACCTGGGCCCTCTTGTCATAATGTTTTATACAGCAGTGCTGTCTTATACAAATCAAGCTGCAACGTCCAGGCTGACTGAAGATGAAACTAAACGTGTGCCAATCAATAGCAAGCTGCATGCTGAGCGATGGACGTGAGCGAACACTGTACGGTGCTCTGATTTGAACTTACCTTTCCCTCTCCTTGCCAGCCTTTGACCACCTGGCCAGCAGTAGAATTGCTACCATAGCCACTTGGACCCTTTGAACCTAATAAGTGCGGGATCAATCCAGACTGGGCGAACTCCTCAGTGGGTCCCTCGGTCTGGTACATCCCTCTGCAGATTTGACCGAAGCCAACGGGCAGGTATCACATACAGAGCGTACATTCCAGGATGAACGCAACCATTAATAGTAGCGAGGAAGCTTGAACATGCGCGGCATAGACCGTCGCCCGCGCATTGTTACTTAAGTAAAGCTTTACCTAATGCAATAACTGCTTTAGGTGATTCCATACATCTCCCGTGTTGGGTGTGCCTGAAACGTTTTCTGAACTGATAACAAACACAGAGCAGCAGTGTATGCTGTGTGCACTCAACACATCTGGAGTACAGCATATGGCTCGCTCACCGAGCCTCGGTGGTACAAATACAAGCAAACTCAGCTTGTCAAATGATGCACAGAGGAGTATGTCTGTTAGCTGCAACGTGGTGTAGTGTTTTGACAATAAGAACGAAGCATACGCAGAGTGCTAACATATGGACCTCGGAAGTTGCGAGCCTGAACAGATGCGGGAGCGACCGTTACCGTCACGGCGATCGCGACACCTATAACACCATCAAGCAGTGTACTCACTGTGCTCTAGGGCAAGAGTCTTTTGCTGACTGTGTTGTTGACAAAGGAGGTGTACACATGTGGGGGCTTATAAGTTACGTTCGGAGCAGTCAGCTAGTGTACAGTCCAGGACTGTATTGGCGATGATTGGATAGCCGGCAATAATATCGCCTTTAGCGCACATGCCACTGGCAGTTGTTGGGCTGTTCAAATTTGCAGAAGCCTACGTTGTCAGCTCCGATCAACGCTGATGAAACCACCGCTACAAAGCCAACAACAACAGTGGTTGCATAGGCAGTGTGAACTAAGCAACGCAGACAGCGATAGTGAGCCAAACGTATACACATACGGATACACATTTGTGAAACTTGCAATTAACGGCTAGTTTCAGCTTGTGGAAGCCTCAACAAGTCAAGTAAACAACATAAAGACCTTGGCACGCACCTCATTTCAAAAGTTGATATAGATATAACAACATCTCTCTGGAGTCAAAGGCAGCAATACAAGCAGCAGGCCTTAAGGTGAAGCAGAGCGAGTTTGCAATGGAGACATATACACCTGCCTTGTCCAGGCAGACTGCTGGAATTATCCAATTTGGCAGTAATTGATCACTGTGCAGTACGCACTACAGTTTCATTAAGTGCAACTGATAGTTGGCTCATTGGTACTGTACCAAAGGATGCCCCAAAGCAACGAGCAACACACCTCAAAAACACACACAGCGTCACCAACATTCTGCCACAGGCTACTCCGCAACGCAGTGGTCACAACGGCCTTCTGGCTGTGGCAGCATAGCAGTAGCTCCCATCATTGCAGGCCAGCAGCTGTGACGTTACAAATGGTTAACCATCTGCTCACTTAGCTCCCATAGCCTCTTGCCCAGCTCATCATCATGTGAAGCAGCGGTTGATGGGCTGAGGTTGCAGTCTGTAGCGTGTAACAGCAAGTCATACGAGACACCACTCTGTTTCAGCTGGTGATCACAGCAAACGACTCTTGCAGCTATTTCACACGAGGCCAGGGTCAGATACATGCAGCATTGCTGACATCTTGCATACCTCGGTACCCCTCTAGATGAACCCATCAATGCATGTTGGCTTCAAAGGCAAACAAAGGTCATTCTGCAAGGTGTAGACTACACTGCAAACCAACCTTACCTGCATAATACTCTCCACCTTTTATAGCCGGGGAAGTAGCAAGGTAGACTTGAGTTGCAGCACCCTGCAGTAATGCAACAAGGGCACATCCACAAGCATATTATCATCACAGCTGCCACTGTCCGCAGTGCAACTATGGTTCAGTGTGGGTCGCATTGCAGAACCACACAGCAGCAGTATACTATAAGATGAATAGGGTTGGGCAGGATAAGCAGGTGGTCATACTGTTGAGCACAAGTACCTGACGGATTGATTTGAAGGCCCATGCAAAAGCAACCAGCAGCAACCCCTTCATGACAGGGTTGAGTGTTTTCTCAAAGTGCCTGCCAAGCTCTGTCAAGATGGCGCCTGCACCATCGCAGCAGCAAGGCCCCGCATATGCATATGACAATAGTGCCCTGATCAAAAGGTTGACAGCGAACAGCCCAGCCTACCTGTGGTATCGGCTTGAAGGCCCAAGTAAGCATTGGTGGCAACACAACTTTCATAATTGGGTGCATGTCTTTCTCAGCATGACGCATCAGCTCAGTCATAATTACACCTGATTGTATGCACGAACCATCAACTCATTGTGAGAATTAGAATACCTTATCATCATACATGTCCTAGCTGATTCAGCAGGGGAAAAGGTTTGAACTCAATCGCCTATACTCTGCAATAAATGTGGCAGATGGCAATTCAAATCCAAAGTAAAAACACAAATCTATAGTTTTGAAGGGCAAAAGGGTCCCCCTTGTGCAGTATCCATCTGCAACTCACCAGGGTGACATACTACAGCTGTTACAGGTGCCTTCTGTTCTGTCAATCTCCTGTGAAGTTCTCGCGTGAACAGAACATTACACAGCTTGCTTTGGCCCTGTAAATTGACAACGCACAGCAGCCACCACATGATTAATCTGTATCATTGACCGAGGATTGCAACCATTGTGTGAGTGTCCATGTACATGCAGGCATAAGTGCAGCGAAACTGACATATGGCTGACGGATGAACCTGAGCAAGCAGAGCTGTTGTTAGACAAAACTACTGTGCTATACATTGAAGCAGTTGACCAGCATAACAGCAGTAAACATGCCTCCTTGCACACTGCATGGTTAGAATATCCAGGGAAGCTGTTGCTCACATATGCGCCCCATGGTTGGTAGCCCTCCTCAGAGTCAATCTTGTCAAACCTGATGGGGCCACCGTGCTGTGGCTTGTAGGGGTTGAAATGTGCAGCTGATGATAGTACGACAACTCGACTGTTATCACCGGACTTGGCACCTGTAGAGGTTGCACAGCCAGAACAACATATGATTTGCACGTCATCCTGCTGTAGAGCACTGTAGGAGTGGCAAACTTACTCAACCAGGTGGTTACGGCAACATCAATACAGACTGAAGTTTGTGAGTTATTGCCTGACATAGAGCGCTTTCGAATAGACCTGGTGATCAGCACCTTGCCAAGGTAGGCTTACAGGCTGCAGCAATTGCTCTGATGTGACAGTTGTTGCATCTGGTATGAAGCAACTGCCTCATCGGGGCGATTGCTGCAGCCTGTAAGCAAGATGTTTTGCATGGTGCAATGTCGATTCGCGGTCGCAAGATAGCGCAGACAAGGATAATGCAATGTGGTTGTGATCTATGCAGACCTGATAGGAGCAGCACAGCGGTTGCTGAATGAAAGAGCGATCTAATGGGGAGCTTCAGTTGGGTGTGCACATGCTGTGGTGCTGTCACTTCTGCAGCGAACAATGTATCAAAAGTGTTGAAGTATTCCGTACCTGTGCTGGAAAGGACCGGGAGTAGCTCTTTAACCAGCAGGAAATGTCCCAAGTGGTTGGTTCCAAACTGCATCTCATGGCCATCAGCTGTCCTCATGAAGGGGCAGGCCATTACCCCTACAGATATTGTAAAAGACGAAGAGCTTTAGATGCCTGCTAGCAACGCACCATAAGACAGCTGATAGCAAGCAAAGCCAACACAACAAACAAACGGGGCAGTCACAGCCAACTGTGTGGCGTTACATTGACAGGGTACTCAATGGCCGCAAGGTTGCAGTACAATATCACTGGCCTGTGTTGCAACATGATCTGCTGCATTACTCAAAGAACTTATGGCACAATCAGCGTGATACATATCCCATACTGCAATGAATCACCATGATTGATTGGTGGCTTTACAGTGCTCATAACCCTTGCACCTCATGCATGTGCTATAGCCTTGTTGTGTAGGTTGCCTTGACCCCACCTGCATTGCACATGAGCACATGACATGGCTTGCCAGTCTGCTTGAAGTCATTGGCAAACTTCTTGACAGAGGCTAGTGAGGCCAAGTCGCAAGGCATGACCACGAGCTTTGCCTCTGGGTGCTTTAAACGGATGTCTGCTGCTGCTGCTTCTCCCAGCGCTGTGTTGCGCACTGCCATAATAATTTCTGCCCCTTGAGCTGCAAGTGCTCTTGCTGCCTCCTTTCCTAGACCGGTGTTGCATCCTGTTATTATTACAACCTACAGGCGCGGCAAACCAACAGACGGGTGCTTGCGTGCTCAGAAGTGATACAATGGGTTGACAGTTTGCATGCAGGAAGCTGCTGGTCAGGAACACTCTAGCAGAACGATGCCAAGCTGCATGACTTGAGGTCGTACATGACTATTGTAGGTTGTAAGCAAGACATCTGCAGGGGTGCTGCGTCCAGCCATATAAATAGCATAGGACGCAATGCTTAGGCAGCTGCCCAAGCTGGCATGCATGCTGGTTCGTGTACTTGGGCCCTCTTGCCGCAAGCATTGTTGTGTATTATACCATCTAAACTGTAGCGTCTAGACTGATCGAAGCTGCAACCAAACGTGTGCTGCATGCTGGGCGACAGACGTGAGCCACACTGTACGGTGCTCTGCCTTGGACCTACCTTTCCCTCTCCTTGCCAGCCCTCAGCCACCTGGCCAGCTGTGGAACCGCTGCCATAGCCACTAGAACCCTTCACACCCAATAAATGTGGGATCAATCCAGACTGGGCGACCTCCCCAGTGGGTCCCTCAGTCTGATACATCGCTCAGATTAGACAGAAGCAAACGGTCGGGTGTCAGGTACAGTGCATACATGCAGAAGAGTCAGTTATTTCTGATAGCGAGGAAGCTTGATCATGTGCGGCATAGACCGCTGCACTCGCATTGTTATTTTGCCTAATGCATTACTACTTACCATACATCTCCCGCGTTGGGTGTTACTGGAACATTTTTATGGACTGATAAGAAATCACAAAAGACAGCAGTTTGTGCGGTCTGCAATCAACACTTCTGGCGTACAGCACATGGCTCAGAGGTACAAGCATCAGCAAGCTCAGCTTGTCAGATTATGAGCACAAAGGAGTATTTCTGTTATGTTTAAACGTGATGTCCTGTTTGATAACGAAGCATACGCAGAGTGCTAACATATGGACCTCGGAACAGATGCGGGAAAGACCGTTACCATCACGGCGACACCTATAAGACCATCAAGTGGTGTGCTATGCTCTAGTGAAAGAGCTTTTTGCTGACTATGTTGTCTACAAAGGAGGTGCGGGGTCCTATACGCCATGTGTGGAGCAGTCAGCTAGTGTACAGTCCAGGACTGTATCGGCGATGATCAGATCAACGGCAGTATATATTGCCTTTAGCGCACATGCCAAATGTTGGGCCGTTTGCAATCTGCAGAGTCCTACATTGTCAGCTTGGGTCAACGCTGATGAAAGCACAGCTACAAAGCAGACAACAGCAGAGTCAAAGGCAGCAGTACAAGCAGCAGGCCTGAAGGTGAAGCAGAGGAAGTTTGCGAATGGAGACAAATACATTGGTGGCTGGCAGAACGGCCTGGTAAGCCCTTGAAGTCGGCGTGTAACGGCTTGGACGTCAAAGGACTGCTTTGCCCTGTAATTCACCACTGCAGTACTGCTGTGATCAGCAACAGGCAGCCGCTCCACTCATGTGACATATGGCATGGAAGGAACGCCCGAATGTCTTGTTGTATGTGTATGCAGCCTGAAGGAGAGGGTAAATACGACTGGTCTGATGGCAGCAGCTACGAGGGTGGCTGGAAGGTGTGTGTTGTATACGTTCCGGTTACACATGCTGAAGTCGGTAGGGAGGCCAGCTCAATACCACTCTTGGTGCCACATCTGGAATGCAGAGCGCATAGGGCACGGGCTTGCTAGCAGCACATGCCAGGTGCAGAACCATTTCTGATCAGCGTGTACGCAGTTTGTAGTGCCAGTGCAAGTAATGCACCGACAACATGTGTCCACAAACAGCTGCTGCATCTTGCTGCGGGCGTTGTTGCAGGCAGGTGCCAAGCATGGTAAAGGCAGGTACATTTGGAGCAGTGGAGCAAGCTACCAGGGTGAGCTGATATGAGCCAGCGTCTGCCACTACTGGTTCTCACAGCCTCACAATCGGCCACAGCAGATGCAGCTACCATCACAAAGTCTGCAGTGTGGCCGCAAGGTTGCTGCACACCCAGGAGCAGGACAGTCTCCAGCAGACTGCTAGCAAAGGGTTTACTGTAACAGCAAGGCTCTGTTGCTAGTGATCACATCTGTATGATAGGTAAGATAGGCAGGATAGGCATCAGTAGTCGAACGTTCCCCCGCACTGTCAATGCAGGGGAGTGGCAGCATGGCTGCATGCATGGCGTTGGAGCCTTTGAGGCACCAGATGGCAGCAGATACCAGGTGTGATACAAGCAAAGTAGATTCATAGACAGTACCCAGGAGCGCCAGGGATTGTTTCGGTCATATGACAGCATCAAAGCATGCTATGCAGCTCGACGGAGTGATATGCTTCTGGTTTTGGGTTCCCTGTATTTGCACTGGTCCGCATCACAAATCCAGCAACGTTTGGCAGCAGCAGAAGCAGTACAGCTGCATTGCGACGCAAGCTGCAAGTGTGGGTAGTACACCTGTGCAGCTATTCGCTGCAAATAGTTGCCAAACAGCTGTCGTAGGGCCTGCTAATGTCCTCAACACTGGGTGCAACTTGCACAAGATGGATAGCAAGTGCTAGTACTGCACCTGATGATCACCTGACTTGCAGAGTTTTGGGTCCGTTTGCCTCTGCAGAATTGCACTATGCACTCTCATTGGTGAAGCATTCATAAGCAATTCCATGTTGCCTATATTCTGTGTATCAATTTATGCTTTCAGGGTGGGTGGAAACATGACCTTAAGCATGGCTTAGGCAGGAAGACATATGCCAATGGAGATGTCTATGAGGGACTGTGGGCTGACGGCAAACCAGATGGGCCAGGCAGGTGAGCATGCCTGCGCTGTTACATGCGATGTCCAGGCAGTACCGCTGATCTTGAGCAAGTTGAACAGCTTGAGCTGGTGCAATCTTGATTGGACATTGAGCAAGCTTAACAGCACAAGGACAATGTTCCCAGTATTCATGAAGTCCATATCACATAGAGTTGGTGCTGTGGCTGCAGGCTTGACTCTGTGTGCATTGAAATGTGCAGTGAGTCGTCTGGCAAGTAGTTATGTAGGACAACATAAGTGCTAGGAACCATTGTCAAGCAGGATCGCCATCTTGCCTTCTTTGCGGCACATGTGTGCAGGTACATCTGGGTAGACTTCAACGAGTATGATGGGGAGTGGCGGCAAGGTAGGATGAGTGGGCAAGGGACATTTGTGTGGAAGACGGGAGAGAGATATGACGGCGAGTGGAAGGTGAGGTCGGTGATGGCAGGAGAGTGTGATTGACCCAAGGTCATGCAGACGACAGCATGTATGAAGCTTGAAATCACATCAGGGGCCTCAAGTGAAAGATTGATGAACGGTTCAGAGGCTGGGTGTGAATTGTTTGATGTCGTCTGCATGACCTTGGGTCATGAGCAGTAGATACCTGCAGACCTACATTCCGGGAGTGCTTTGATGCTAGTTGTAGAACTGTTTGCGGAATGATGAAAGTTTCAAGGGTATTGTGCATGCAGGATGGTCAAGAGGACGGGATAGGGCTTTTTAGTTTCCGTGACGGCTCTACGTACTGTGGATGCTGGCGGGCCGGCAAGAAACATGGAGTGGGAATCTACCGCCCCGCAACCTTATCATCAACATTCGGCATACAAACAGAGTCGAAACACCGGAAACCCACGCTGGCTTCAGCCGGAGGTAGTCGATCGGCGTTTGCTGACGCCGCTGCCGCTGCAGCTGCCTTACCGGACGAAGCAGCTGCTGAATTCCTGGACCAGCGCAGGCCGGACAGCTCGAGTCAGATGGTCTTGGATTCACCAAGTAGAAGCGTAGATGGGCAAGCGACTAGCGAACAGCAGGGGCAGCAGGGGCAACCACAGCAGCCGGCACAGCACAACCAACAGCAGCCGCTCGCTGATACAGTGTTGATCAAGGTAAGCCACTGCTGACGCTGTGGAGCTTCTTGTTGTGAGAGGTCTGCTTGTCTCTGCACCTGCATCCACGTGAGTGTGTCTTGTCAGCAGCTGCTATTCCCAGCAAAATCCATTGACTGCATTTGTCACAGCAGAACGGTGACAGCATGTTGATTTGCATCACCAGCAGGTTTGCAGGACAGGCACCAGTGTCATAAATTTTGCTACCTACTTGCTGCCTGGCCGCAGTCCTATTTGCAATGCTGACTTGACCCATTGGCATTGCCTCTGCTGTAGATACCATCATCTTCTGACGCAGGTGTCTGTTTTTGCTTGCATCCTGTGATTGTGCTTGCGCAGGAATATAAAGAGGGAAAGCTAGTGCGTCATTATCCCCTGAGCACCAGTACCCTGGCTCAGATCTATGGTGTGTTCAACGGACCATCTGCAGTAGCCAGGGTCAGCGCTACTGGTGGCACAGCAGCAAACAAAAGCTCATCAAGCAATAGGTACCTTGAGGTCACACCGCTCGGAGAGGTGGTCTACAGAGGAAGCAGTGCTTATGACCTGCTGCAACAGTTGCAGTTAGGCATCAGGTGTGTACTGTTTGCACTCTATTGCAGGCTATTCCTGCTGCGCCAGCAAAGGATCAGCTGTGTTTTTGGTTTCGACGGTCTGTTCGTTTGGTTCAGCATGGCTGCTGTTGCGTGTGCTACCTGATGCGTTTTAGCTGTGCAGGTACTGCTTTGGTGTACAGCCTCCATGTGACATTATTCCTTTTGCTCTGCAGTATATGCAATCATGATGCATTGCTTATGCTTGTCAATCTTGTACTCACAGCCAGAATGTCCCTGTGCAGGTGGTCAGAAGCCAGCCAAGCACCAGAACTCACTAGCAACAGCAGCAGCAGGTCTCAGGAGCTTGTAGCAGCTGACTTTACAGCAGCACCAAAGCAGGTGTTCCTGCGCTCTGGCAGCAAGATAACACCTGTGCACCCAGCAGAGGACTTTATCTGGAAGGATTATGCTCCGGCTGTCTTTAGGTGATGCAGTGTGTGGATGATGATGATGAATCTTTGTGACCATGTATTCTCATACCATGTGTACGTGAAGTAGCTCTCACAGAACAGTAGCGGTGTGTTGGCTTGGATGCTGCTTTGCCACATGCGCCCATGCTCGCTGCCACGGCACAGTCACAACTTACAGTGTGGGCTTGTCGCCTCAATCATTACCCGTCAAGCCAGCCCTGCTCAGTTGCATTTTGCGAAGCAGGTGGCAGCAAGTTTCACAAATAGCAGGCCTGCAGTCAACTGCTGAAGGACAGCTGTTCCTGCTTATTGCTCCTCTGTTGGCTTGTTTGCTGTTTGCCTGTGTTCACAGGCAGCTTCGTGAGCAGGCAGACATAACCCCCAGCGCCTACATATCATCCCTATGCAGCGACCAGGCCCTGCAGCTCATCAGCAACCCAGGTGGCCGCAGTGGAGCTCTGTTCTTGGTGACAGCAGATGAGAGGTATATCATCAGGACAGTCACTAGGTCTGAAGCACGTGTGCTGCTGCGGCTGTTGCCGCAGTATGTGCAGCATATGGCACAGCAGCCAAGCAGCTTGATTACTAGGTTTTATGGCCTTCATAGGGTACAACCTGCGCAGCATCAAGGTAGCAAGGTAAGGATGGTAGACACCTTCTGCCTATCTTGCTGTCCATGAACGCTAGCATTTAGTGTTCTCCGGTATCAATATGCTGTTCTAGATGTGTTACCATCTATGTCAGGTGTTGTAGCCGTAGCCACAGATGTACATCAAAATCTCATTGCTACCCTTGATCTGTCTTCAAGGGTAGCAATTAAATTTGGATATACATATCTGGCCAATATACAATTGATGTGGGTGCAATGTTATGTGGGTTGTGTTGGATGCACTGCTTGCAGGTGCGCTTCGTGGTTATGAGCAACATATTCTGCACTGGGCTTCAGATCCACAAGCGCTTTGATCTCAAAGGCTCGACAGCTGGCCGTAGTACACCAACACACTTAGTAAAGT
>LWCB01013068.1:0-12553 GCA_001630525.1 Coelastrella sp. M60 | reverse complement strand
ATCTCAAGCACTGCAAACTGCTACTCCACAGCTTATGTATGCACACTGCAATGCAGCCTATTGGAACATATCAAAGACACCGATTGAAGCTCCTTCCTGGGCTCATTCTCGCGTTCACGTTTGACAATCATCATCAGCAATCATATTTAAAGGTTTGCAAAATTTGCATCTTGTGTCACATTTTGACGGATGAAGCATATGTGTTGATTGTTTTTCTTGACCAGGTGCTGCTCACTGGGAGGTGCTGCTGAGGGCTCGTGCCATCGAGTGTCAGTGCTACGTCATAGCAGCAGCGCAAGCTGGCGTACACAACAGTAAGAGGGAGAGTTATGGACATGCCTTGATCATTGATCCCTGGGGGACAGTCATCGCTAGACTTGATGATCCTGAGGCAACAGGTGGGTGATGATTAGGTACAACCTGCAGGTCTGTGGAGAAGATGGTACTTGTGGAATGATGCTGTACAACCAGCTGTAACCCTTTTGAGTTTTGTGAACGTGCATGCCCATAGAGAATCTCTATCTTTGCATCTGTACATGTGGATGCAAAAGTAGGCAGTACTTGCCGCCAAAGCATGTGACTGACCGCTGTGTGTATGATATACGGGTGGTCTGATGCAGAACTCTTGCTTGTTGAATATCTTTACTGACAGCAGTAAGGCTCAGTATGCCATGCAAGCAGTGTCTTTGTATGCTAAAGCTTATGTACAACGTGCTGCTGCTGCTGCTGCTGCTGCTGCTGCTGCTGCTGCATACAGGTATAGCAGTGACTGACATTGACCTCGACTCTCTTGAAGCTGTACGGCAGAAGATGCCAATACAGCAACATAGAGCCAAGGGCAGAGAGCTTCTAAAAGGTCAACTCAGTGTAGACTGACTCAGATGGCATCATGTTTTTGTCCGGTGGTACTGCGTCGGTGCTACTGTGGACTCTATCAGCATGCCTAATGGAGCAGACGTGGCGTTTTTTTCAATGATGCCAGCATATTGTGTCAAGATTCTATCCAGGCACTGGGAGGACAGCTGGTGTGAAAGAAAGTTTGGCTCATGCAGCAAAGTGACTGCAATGCTGGCTGATAAAACAAGCAACTGCTGCAGCTGGTGTGATGAACTGTTTCTGTTGCTGGACGGTACCTGGGGGGTGACTCAACAGCCCTGATGTCATTTGCAGTTATACCTTAATGTATGCAGAGCCCTCTACTTGTCCATTGTGCAGCAGCCAAGTTCATTAATGAGCGATCTCCATGTACGCTACGCTGTAGTCATCCAGTCAAGGCTGAATTAGAATGAATGAAGAGATTGAAATACCTCCCAACACAAATGTTACCAGTGGTTGCCAAGTTGCTACCATGGCAGAACTTCTCCATGGCACGCCAAGCCCAGGGTATTAGCCTACTGCCGAATGCCCAGCCAGAATTTGTCAACACATTGACAACGTATGCCTTTTGCATGCGGCATGCACGAGGAAGGTCTCCCGTGGGCCAGCGTCCACAGCTGGTAGAGGAGGACATACCATGCCATGGTATTAGCTACGTGCCATGCTAGTACAGCACTGTAAACAGTATATACTGTTCTAACTGTGTATACCAACATAACAACACCAGAAGCACACAAGGACAGTCTGTGAAGGAGAACAAGTAGACTTTGATCAACGATGTACTGCATACAGCACATGTTCATTGCAATTGCATTGTGGTGGGCTAACAGCGCTGGGGACACCTGGATAACTCCACAGACCCAACAAGACTTGTCTGATACTCGCAACACTTCTGATAATATTATGTTTTATTGCTCACAAAGGTATTTCCATCACCTGATAGATTTGTGAAATCCCTTATAAAGTCCCTTCTTAACACAGCGCTAAGCATGGTTTACACCCGCAAAAACAGGTTCACACCTTGCACCATGCTGACGTTGCCATCTGCCGAATCCAGAAGTGAAACACACCATGCAGGTCTGCAATACATCATAAAGCTGCTCAACACTGCACGGCTCAACACAAGCAGCAGCAAAGCTGATCACACAACTATGCACTTATAACATAGCAACACCCAAGTTGCAAAAGATCAACCAACCAGCTGTTCACAAACTGTCAGGCAGGAATGCGGCACAACATCTCACAAAACAGCACAGCTTGTCACAGCTGCCTGATGCCGCATTCAAGAACAGCAGCTGCAGTCACATACATATGTCCTTGCTGCTCTTGCTGCACTACAGAATAGCAGCCTCTAGCACTGGATGCCTGTCATAAGCATAAATAATAAGAAGGTAAGCCGCTCTGACAATGAAGCATGTATGCTAAATTAGCACAATCTACATGTGCGTCATACTGCGTTAACAGCAAAGATGTGCGATGCACAAAGCACACCAACAAAGCTCCTGTGTGAACAATGTTCACTCCTATGATACAGCAAGTGCGAGTCACACTTGTGGCTACTGAGATGCTTTGACTAGAGGTTGAGATTCGGGTGTACACCTGCACTGCATTACTCAACATGCCTCTAAATATAATGCAACTGGTCGCCCCAACTGAAGGTTGGGCTTGATGACATATCAACATACCAGAGCAACAAACCAACACAACACCGTGAAACAGCAGGAACAGTAGGTGACAACTCATAACTCTGTTCACTGACCCAAAGACAGCACACGCCACACAGAAGGTGCAGTTGCTTAAGCTGTTGTCATACATATCCCTTTAATGCATGCTTTGTCATGCTGCATTCCTTGCCCAAGTACAAGCAGCAACAATCAACCTTTTGCTTCCAATACCAGCTCATGTTATTGAGTGCACCTCCTTCATTATCAGAGCCTGCACCCTGTCCTCAAGAGAGCTCTCAGACTGGTAAATAGACTACACAACAGCGATTGATAGCTGCTGCTATAGCTACGCTGTACCACCACAAACCATAAGTGATGTGAATGTGCCGAGGAAACACCACAAGGCAGGTTATAGCACAGCATTCTGACAAGCCCTACATGAGACTCCTTTGCAGGGACTTTGCAAAGGCCTAGCTTTAACATAAACCACCATGCAAGGCCTTTTCAGATGACAGGAGTGGAGTAACTTGCTAGACCAATTCTGCGCTTACTTCACTGGTTGACCAATCAACCTACCATCAACTTCACCATACACAAGCACATGCAACTATGCATTCTTACTCCGGCTTGTAACATAATGGTTCAAAGTGCTGTTGGAAGCTCACATCCGCTTCTTTACCCTCATGTTGACATGGCCAGAACCAACTCGGCTTCTGCAACAGTAGCATCATCTGTTGCAGGTGGTGTGGGTGGCTGAAGTAACCCGCTGGAGTCATGCCTTAGACGAACTGCAATCGACCCAGGGCTGGTGAAGCACTAGCAGGCTCAAACGGCACCAGCACATCATCAACATTACCAGCAATTTGAGGCCGCTTCAATCCTGGTTTGCTGGCATCTATCACAGAGTCTATAAGCTTCACTGGCACCTTGCTGTGCTGCAGGAAAAAACTGTGCTGCTGATGCGCGGTAGTATCTAAGCCGTTGTCCTCAAACCTATCTCGTGTATCTTGGACCTCGTGCTCTAGATCTGCATTGCTGCTCGGAGGAGGTACAGCATCAGTGATCGCTCTCAATGCTGGAGGCAAACTGACCTTGATTGGCTGAGCATTACTGCCAGCGAATTGATCAACAGAAGGCCGAAGGTCACTCACAACGACTGCATCGCAGCTGCTGTCACTACTGGCCTCGCTGTTGCTGCTGCTGTTGCTGCTGCTGACAGCTCTGATAGCAGCTGCTAATCTGCAGAAGCCTTCCTGCAGCGTCTCAGGGCCAACAGTAACAAACGAGACCCTGAAGAAAGGACTAGGCTCAATCGCGTTGCTCGCAACGTGATGCTGCTCTTGTTGCTGCTCTGTGTGATCCCGAGCACTGTGCTGCTGCTGCTGTTGTTGCTTGCTGAATTTCTCGTTTGCTGCTGCTTGTAGGTGAGCAACAGATATGAGATGTCCTGGTACCACCATCACCTGAGCTTCAGCAGCAGCATCAATCAGCTTGCTACTATCAGCATTGGGACCTGCAGTAATTGTAGACGGGAGGAAAGACAGCAGTAGGCATCAGCAGCTGTGAGTGGTTGCATGAGCACAGACCCAGCAGCTAGGCGAAAAGAACATATGTCTTGTGGTTGTTTGGCTTCCCGCAGCTGGATGTTGCTGGAAGCTGTCTACACTGCTTGATAGTTCTAGTGCCGTGCCAACAGCAGAAGCACAGAAAACTGCTGCTGCTGCTGCTGCTTCACTGCTTGCAGTGTCAATAGACTCTGACCTATCAAGTCCAACAACTGGAGCAGCGTCGTCAACATACACATACAACTACGCAGCACCACCACCGCAGGCTACTGGCTATAGATATCACAACCGGCCATGCTGCAAACAACACTCCCCGCCTTACCTGTCATCTTTAGCCACATGAACATTCCAGCCCTGGCTGGCTGCCACTCTGCCAAACCATCCAGGTGCTCTGCTGCTGCCGCTGCTGCCACTGCTGCATTCTGTGCGTATCTGCGCTGCAGCTTCTTCACATAACACTCAAAACCCTCTCGCCCCCACTTGTTCAACATCTCATACACCATGACCTAGCAGCAGCAACAAGTCAGTGACAAGTAGAACAAAAGCATTCAGCACAGAGAGCAGTGTCAAAGGAATCAGGGCTACCTGCAGCTTTAGTGTCACATATGACGCGTGCCACAAATGAATCAAAGCACACACCAGCTGTATGAAACAACTCCCGTCTATGCTGCCATCCCTTGTGCTCAATGATTGGTGACAGCAGTCCACACCTTGGCCTAACAATAAGTACACTGTACTTGCTTATAGTATAGCCTTGAAAATGTCATAAGGACAGGACACTTCTAGTGGTACTTTGCTGGTAAACCATACACACACGGTATAATTCACTGTTCGCTGGTAAACCATACACACACAGCATAGTTGCACTTACTGACCTGGCTGAGCATGTTGGCACCAATGCTGATGCCTGATGTGTATAAGGAGAACTTGGCTGCTAGTGCTGGTGGAGCTGCCAGCCACCCCAGTCTGAATCCTGGTCCCAACAACTTGGCCAGAGTGTCAATGCGAATCACACGACCATCAGTGTCCAGAGACAGGAAACCAGCTGTGGGATGAAAGAGGAGGGTGAAGACAGCAGCAGCGATACAGAGCAGTTCGGAACTACAATGTCAATCTATACACCACAACAAGGAGAAATGTAGTGATGCAGGAGACACTGCTGCATACTATCACAGGGAGAACCAGATTAGTGCAGGGAACACTGCTGTGTAACAACTTGGGGCAAGACTAGTAGCTTATGTTACAGCAAGCAGACTCCCAACAAACACAGCATACCACCAGTTGCTACTCACGTCTGAGGTTGAGTCCTGGCACCTTGTCTGGTCCGTCAGGATACTGCAGCCAGTAGTAAGCATCATCCTCAATGATCACAAGGTCCCACTTCTGAGCCAGCTGGTAAACCTCAGCCATGCGCTGCTGACTCATCACACTGCCAGTGGGGTTTTGTCCAGTGGGGATGGTGTACAAAACCCTGGGCAGGGTCAAACCAGATGACTGGCGGGAAGTCATCAGAGAGTCAAGGTGTGAGGGGGAGAGGCCCTCATGGTCTAGTTGAACTGGTACAAGTTCACATCTGGGAATTGTGTGAATGACAGCAACAAGGAAGAACAACAGCAGCAGGAGCAGAAGTAGATGATAGTGCTGATGATAAATCAGCGATAACAATGATGCGTATATCTGACAGCGATCATGAAAGTATTTACAGTCAAGACAATGCTGAATTATACTGCCTTGCAGCAACAGCAGCTATATGTCGTGGCTACATATGATTGCCGACTGTTACCAACTGCAAACTCTGCAAAACATTGTGCAAAGGTCCAGAAGCTTGGCTCTCCAGCACTTCCAAAGCTATGCCAAACACACGCTACCATCTACTGATATATCTTGCTCACCCCATTGGCAGCACCTGCGTCTCTGGAAAGTGGCTGTAAGTAAACTCCTCAAGCAGCAAAGGGTCACCAGGATTGAGCAGCACTCTGGTCAATGCATCTAGTGCTGAGGAGTTACCAGCAGTGATGATGACGTCACAGCCGATAGGCTCTTGACTGCTGCCGCCGCTGCTGCTGCTGCTGCTGCTGGTGGTGGTGGTGGTGGTGGTTCTGAGTGTAGCTGGTTGCTGCTGCTGATACACAAAGTCCTGAGCCCAGGCCTGTAGGGGAGGATAGCCCTGTAGTAAAAGAAAGTCTAGTCTGAGGTAACGATCCTCAGCACATAAGATGTTTAGCTGAGCTGAGGCTGCTAAATTGGGTTCCTGTTTGCACATGCAGTCTGTATGGATACGCATATCTTCATGAGTGTTGTGCTGTCCACATGTGCCGTCTGTTGCTGGGCTGCGGCAGCAGACACAGCACTGCGTGGAGCTTGACTGCACTGCACAACTGCATTCTCATCACAAGAGTCTGTCATAATCCTGCTGGTATCCGTTGTCACTACCTTGACATAAAAACAGTACTGCTGCGCAGCTGCGATCATCACAGGATCTGTTATGTGCAGTACTGCTTCTGCTGCTGAAGAGGCTGCCAAATCAGGCTGTACTGCTGCTGCTGCTTGCTGTGTGCTGCTGTTTGAGCTGCCGCTGTTGGCATTAGACAGGAGGCAATCGAAACCTTGGAAGGGAAAGGCATCTGATGGTGGGAGGCCACCATGCATGCCAATCATCCCGGATAACCCTGTATGCTTGGAGGTATGACCTGCAATTTACAACAAGTCTCACGGCAGTCGACCAGTGCTAAAAGTACTAAATGCACAAGCTGCTTCGTCTTATAAGTCCCTGTACAGCTTGGCGATGGGATTGCAGAAGGGCCTTGCAACTCTGTCACCAAGCTGTACAAGGGGTTATGAATCCAAAACAGCTGCATTGTGTTGCGTATTTGCGTTCTATATGCTGCAACAGGTTCCTTCATCTGTTTCAACAGCTGAAATGACCGACAGAAGACTGCTGAAACATGCATGCTGCTGTTGCTGCTGGTGCTGCTGCTGTTCACCAGAAATGATGATCTAGAAAGTGAGCATGGCTGTTGCGTAATGTACAGCTGCTTGCAGTGTCAATGCAAACTCAATGTGTGAATTTTAAGCCAGCCTGCAGCTCTGCTCTCTATTGATAGCAGTATGGCAGAGGGGTGTGAAACTGTCAAACTCAAGACAACTTGAGTTTTGCTCACTCTGCAGGGATGGCAGGGGTTTGCCACGGGCTTCTTTGCTGAACCTGTCATTCCAATCAATTCGTGTCGTCATTTCTACTAGATCAACAGGTTTACATATCAGGCGCGGGCTGCTGGAGGGGTGCACCAAGTGTTCCAGGACAACTGCTAGATAACGTTCAGCACAACGACTTGTCAAGGTATCTCTTCGTACTGTGCTGCAACCATCAGCGTAAGATATTTTACGCGGGACAAAGCTTCACTGCTTCAGACGCTTCTCAGGTCGCAGTCAGCGAGAAGAGTAACAGACCAGGTGTTGAAGCCATGCGCGACTGTTGAAAGTGCCTTAGACTTGTGTAAAAAGTTGGGTTTTTGCAGGATATTTACACCATGCAAGCGTTAGGTTATCTGCCGGAACCGCCTCTTGCTTGCCCGATTATGACTGGCTGGTTGTCCGCCAGAGGTGACTAGAGGAACCAGCTGCGAGCATCATGCTTTTTGACCGACATTTTGCAACTGAGATTGTTCACTGTAAGCAGCCCTGGTGCTGTGTACTTGCAGGTACTTCATATGGAGGCATGGTGACCGCTGCTGCTGTTGCTGCTGCTGCTGCTCATGATCAGCAGCATGCAGGCTGCATATCACAGCATCAGCTGCTTCATCATTTGCGCTGTAAGTCAATGCAACAGCAAGCCGTCTTCACACACATCGTCAGCCAACATCACTTCACTCCATCTGCTTTTCATGGGTATGACCTATACGACAGCAACAGAGTCTGTGAGTGACTTGCCGATGTGACGTCTTGTTTTGTACTGGGCCTTTAAAGACAACATCAGCTGCTCGGCATGCACTTCCGAAATGAGGCAGCCTGTGACTGCAATTATATAGTATCTCAGTTCTTTGCAGCTGATGAGTGCACCGTGGGTAACAATTGTCAGTCTATGTCAGTTGCAATGCTCAGTATCAAACTATGCTTTCAAAATGTGCAGGCGTATCTGGATTGTTTGGCATGTGTGGTGGCCTGCCTCCCTTAACATCAAGGATTCTCATAGCTTGTTGTCTGATGAAAGCAGCAGCGCAGACAGAGTTCTGTCAGCAGCAAAAGCATGCTCATACACATAAGTACATTCAGCCTGAAGTTCACGCATCAGCAAAAACCTGCAGGATCACTACAGCAGTGCTCATTACCCATTGCATTGGCATTGCAACTGCAGAACAAAGGCTGTACATACCATGCAGGAAGGCTCGTACATCAAGGAATGCCCAATCACCAGAGGATTGAAAACAAGCAAGGCGCATTGATGGCACCACCAAATACCTTTTAAGGGTTTTCACCCGTAAGAGCCAGCTGATGGCTCATGCGGACACAACTTATCATCATAAAATGCCTTTCAGCCCATGATGATCATGTGATGTGCAGCAGCATCAGGATCCACCACATCAGCCCTCCATCTGCAGGGTTATGGGCAAATGCTGGTAGCTGATCTGCGGCAGATTGCGGGTCATGATCATTGCTTTAGCAGTGCTGTGGGCCAGGTCTCAGACCAGGCTGGATGCCATTATTTGCAACCGTTGCAAATACTGTGACACTGTTATTGTGAAAGCCCATCAATCTGGCTCATTGTGATACACAATGCAGTGACATAAGCAGCAAGAAGAAAAGATGACGCCTTGCAGTGTCGACTTCAGAGGCTTTGTTTTACCAGGGGGAAGCATCCCTGTTCGCCGGACGGGTACGCAGTGCCGGGTGGGTTGAGCGGGAGGCCGGCTCAACACAGTGTCCATAATCTTACGAGGTTGGACTGCCTCGTTTCGGATTCGAGGTACCGGTGTCGGGTCAGTGAATCAGCCGTACCGCTCCCTACCAACACACTGCACAGCCCTGCAGACAGGTTCATATAGGGCACCCAGACATGCCCGCGCGAAGCAGCGCCTTGACTATAGCGCCACGTCAGCCAACCTGTGTTGCACCAACAGCCCCCATGCGGCCATTGTGTGTGCTACAGATAGAGCCAAAGCAAATCTACATATCATGTCGGCAAGCCCGCCTGATTTAAGGTATCCTTGCACCCCAACCGTGCCACCGCTGCCCCACCGGTCAACACGCAGCAGGCCATGGCCAAACCAGGAGCACATCAAGGTTTGTTGACACCTTCCATGTTGCAACTTTAAAGATATCAGAAAGTAACTGCCGCAGTGGCTGCAGCCGCTTGGAGCCAAGTGCCATTTGACACTTCAGCTGAACTGCACTGCGGCTTGTTCAAAGTGATGCAGGCCCCCGGTATACGTACTGATGAGAATGTTTTGAATAGTCGACGTGATGCACGTGCAGGAGTTATGTCAGCTGATGGATAGTTGTAGCTGCGGTGTCGCTGGACATCAGCAAACTGCTGTATACAGTACTGTATGCAGTGCATACTGGCATCAGATGTCTCTACAGCGCTAGCGGCTTTTGCGCTCAGAACCTCACTCAAAGCATACCAGCTCATCACAACGTCACATGATATACATGACATACTGTCATGACTTATTCATATCAGCAGAGATGCACCACGCAGGGGCTGTATCAAGTAGCACACAGTGTACAACATCCACAACAGTTGCAGGCCTGGACAGTAAATACTGTCTGCTGTGGCTATACTTTCAGGTGCTCTAAGGTCGATGTTGGAGGGCTTATCTGTCAGATGCGTGACCTTACTTTCACACGGCTCTGGGTGGCGGCCCTGGTGCATGTTGTACAAATGTCATAGGCATGTGATACGCTGCATGGCCAAGTCTTTCATATTGAGCATGCATGCATGCAACCAGCAAGCAGCCCGAGACAGAAACATCGATGATATCAGAGAGCCTGGGACACAAATATGCCTGGCCTCAGACGCACAATCTATGCCTCAGCAGTGGGGCAACCCATCGGAGCCAACAAGTCGCTCATGGGGGTATCAAGTTGCAGTCCTGACGCCGGTTAGCACCTGCGTCACCATGGGTGGACTGCTGCTCTAGGCGAGCAACTCAGGATTACGGTTCTCCTGTACCATTGAGCATGTGTGCACCAAAAAAAGTAGGCTGCTTGTGAGTTTAGCACTTGCTCAAAAATGATCTCGTGGCAGCAAGTTACCAAATTGTAGTACACCAGTACCTGCCAGGTTTCTATCACACAGACAGGGCAGAATTGGATGTGTCCAAGCCTTGTTGAACACTTACATTCATGGACAGACAGCATCTCTGGCATGTGGTCAGCATGTACATGGCACATATCCCAGTCACTGTAAGTAAACGGTTTACATCCCCAATTGTGTGATACTTTGCAGACTGTTTCCTTGCCTTGACTACACAGGTGCAATCGTTGTGGCATTAAAAACTGCGTACAGGACCTCCGCTCAACAAAGGTTGCTTTACCTTTGCTCCTACAACTTGTCACCCTGGTTAAACCTCTTCAGCTTGATCACTACCAGATTTGTCCTTGTGCAAAGTAACTGCTGCTGCTATGTAGCCTGCTGCCATGTCCTGCTATGAGCCATTGAAAGCGGAGCTTTCTGCGGTGCTGCTGACACTGTTGTTGAACTGCAGTAGCTGCGTTGGGTATTCTCTGCAGCGCTCTTCCAGGTGCTCGAGCATGGTCTTCTGGCACCACGTGATGCAATTTGCAGAGTGGGGGACTACCAACAGATTACACAATTGCTTGCTTCATCACATCAATGGGCTGCCTTTATGTGGCAAGAGGCATCACTACTGCAGTCATGCAGTGTCGCACAGAATCACAAGCAGCCCAGCAAAATGAAAGGCTGCAAAGTACTCATCTTGCACGAAATGAACTCATACCAAGCTGCACAGGGGTGATATCAGAGTTGCCATTGCACAATGGCCTAGCTTGTGTGCTGCATGAGTTAGCCTACCGTAGGCTAAGTTGAGGCTCAAGTCTGGTGAATTTCTTGAGCGCTTTAAGTGACCAGGAGTGATGATCAAACTGACAACAGCCGAGGGAAACTCCTGACTAGCCCTGTCATACCATCAGCAGGCATACAGCCAGTACTGAGCCGACCCTTCTCTCTGCAGCAAAGTGCATGTAAGTCGCCGAACACAGTATAGAGTGCATGTGTGTCAATGGAGCATTGATATATTGCCAGCCGGCTGACTGGGGTTTTGCGTCATCAGAATCACACATCATCATGTTGATCTAGCAATTTCCTCGGTGGTGCCCTCAGAATTCTACGTAAGAAACCAACTATTGTCATAAAAAGCACTTCACTCCTACTCAGGTGTGAGAGAAGATGACAGACGAGTACTATTCAGTGGTGGTCAGACAGCCGAGCAGTGATCTGTTGAACAGCCGTACTGATGATCCGATCATGGCATTCTGATCCGATCAGGCTGGTCAGTGGCTACATACATTCCAGCCCATGTCTCTTCCATGAATTTAACTCACTCAAAGGGAGGACTGGAACACTTCAACTCAGTGAATTCCGAACCCCCCGGATCACATCATAGGCCCAGAAAGAAGGCTCCTACGGCTCTATGAGCCATAATGCAGGCAATTGCAGAGTTGCTCGCTACAGGGTGCAGCTGGGGTGCAGTCTGGATGGCACGTTTCTGCACATGCAGAAGCCTGGCAGTGGCTTGCTGTGCGCTGAAATCTTGCAGATAAACTGTTCTTAGCTTGCTTTAATGTGGCAACCCTGGCATTACAAGTGTGATTAGAATACTGCCGACACTTTGCAACCTGCCGGGCTTGCACATAGCAGCCGTCGGCCATAGTCACCCTGCAACATTGCACTGCTTAGCTCTGCATGTACAGATACATACACGGATGTATACATACTATATATGTACATACTATGTAGTACGTCAGCAAACAGGCCCAGCAAAGACATCAGAACATACCAATCAGGTAGTACTCCATACCAATCAGGTAGTACTGCCTGAACCTATTACATACCTAGTCTAGTACATCAAAATCATACACTGAAAATCCCCTGTGCATGACTATGCACAAGTACAAGTACCAATGAACAATGCAGACCTTGCCACGTCTGAGACGTCACATCACATCACTCGCTTGCTTTCTTCAGGGTAAGAGGCGTGCACAACTGTACACCTGCAGCAGGCTGCACTCTGAATTGCAGTGTCTGACACTGTATAGTATACAGGGTATGCATGCTTGGCTGCAGCCAACCAGCTGGTTGGAATCTGTAGCTGAAGCATAAGGCACCAGGATAGGCAGGCGTGCTACAAGTTGTGTGCTTCTCAAAAGCCTGAAACCATCAGCGTCAATAATCATCATCAGTACCATCGTCATCATCTTCATCAACAG
>LWCB01013063.1:0-15401 GCA_001630525.1 Coelastrella sp. M60 | reverse complement strand
AACACTTGATGAACTGATACTCATACCAAAGAGTAATCAATGTCAATATGGTCCAGCATGGCTAACTGCCGATAACACTTGAGGCATCTCTAACTGCACTTGCGTATGTGAACAATGTTAAGTCTCAGGGATGTGACACATTCTGGCAAGTATGCATCGCACATAGCAGAGTATCTCAGCGTGCTGACATCAGCAGTTAACAGTTGCTATGGCTACTGACTCCCCTTACCTGGAACAGGCCCAGTGTCAGATGAACTAGCTGCTCACTCTGTCCGTACACTTTGAGATTGGTTGCTATCTTCTGCAGCATCAGCGTAAGCACTGCCTGATGGTCTGCTAGGCCTAAGCGTTCTCCTAGTTTACTGTACACATTGCTGCTTTGCATGACCTGCAGGGGGTAGCAGTGATCAACAAGCAGCATACTGAGAAAACATTCGACATATGACAGCAGCTGCATGAGAGGACCGCAGTTGCCCGCTGTCTGCACCCTGCCTGTAGCTACTCGGCAAGTCTGTTCATGCCCGTTCAATAGCATACGCTCTGTGGTCAAAGCTGCCGACAGTACTCAGAACATGCAGTGGCAAAGCAACAACGTGCCAGACTGAGCGCTGATGCCCATTCCCGGCACCACAGCAGGCAGGCGCTGATGGAACAAAGTCTGCCATGCATGCCCAGCTAGCACAATGTGAGCTGGCAGGTGGCAGGCCAGTGACAGATCGTCTAACAATCAAGCCCCTTGCTCACCTGTTCACCAATGTACACCTTCCTAAAGTTTTGAAAGAATCCCAAAACAGCCATATCCAGTCGTTCCCGTGATTTCTCTGTATACCGATGAGCATGTACCCCAGTATCTATGAATGCCAGCAACCCAAACACCCGGCCTGAGAGCTCGCCATCAATGCTTTCCTGACTCTCTGCACTGCTACTACTGCTGCTTAGTCTGCCACGTATGACGCTGCCTACTATGGACACCATCCAAGCTAGCTGGCCCTCTAAGATGCTTAGTTGCTGCTGTGCGGGTGCGTCTAGAGATGCGAGGTTTGTCGCCTGCTTGTAATGCTCTAGAAGAGGGTCCATCAACCCAAGAACGAATTGACTACAGGGCAAGAGAAGGAGATGCAGCAGTTACACATAGCAATAACGACAGAAGACACATCAGAACGCACAACAGTCACTTGCCTGCATCATTGTGTGTGACATCATGTACCCAGAGCCCATCACAGGGCAGGCTATCATTACATCAGCATTATCGATGGCAATGATGTTTGCTGCTGTCTCAAGGCGGCCACATGCAACGAAAGCACCTCACCTGCTCTATCATACTGAAAGCGTACTAGGTATGACGACCACACGCAACCAAAGCACCTCACCTGCTTTTATCATACTGAAAGCGTACTAGGTACGGTAAGCTCTCCAGCTGCTCGCTAAGCTGCTCTTCTGCATCAAGCATCTCTTCTAGCCCATTGCCCTGTGCCAGTACCAACCGTACAGACTCAAGTCTGCTAGTGATGTAGGCCTGCGTAATCTTAGGCACGTTGGCCTCTAACAAGCTGGGTGAGTCGCCCTTGAGGTAAGGCATGCTGCTGACCAGCCTACTCCAGAGCCCTAGCAGGTAGTACACACTATCTTTGGCCCACTGCCAACTGTTGAGACTGTCAATGGTGAGCTGAGCTACAAGCTGAATCCACTCATTGTAGTTGTCAACGGCCACCTGCAGGAATATATCACAGGCTGCATCAGCATATTGATGAACTGCGAACCGATACCAGAATTATCAAGACAATGCGGTCTCACTGTGCAGAGGATTGTTATATGCACAATAAGTGCACCTTGCTTGCTTATGAGATGTTCCAACATGAATTAACGCAGATGCAGCAACCCACCAGCTCTGAGAGTTGGTAGTTGGTCTTCAAGCGTCCCAGCAACCTACAGAACTCATGATAGTTCTCATGATGCTCAGCCAGACCTGCTTGGCTCCTCAGAATGTCCCTGCAGAAGCCCAAGCAGCTGATTCAGCATGAAATGATTAAGACACATCCATCAACGAAATTGGCAATATCACCAGAGCAGCACACTAGCCAGAGCATATCTACCTGCTCGTACTGCCTGCACCCCCAAGCCTTGGAAGCCCAGCCCTGTGCAGGAAAACAAGTGTTCCAACTGCTGCGCTTCATCATTAAAGTATGCTGCACAGAGATACTACAAGCAGAGGTTCATATGCTTGCACTGCAAGGAAACCAACCTGCACCCATCAACCAGTCGGTTGAGGAACTTGCTGCGTTCGCTGTCGCTGCTGAAAAGGCTGCGGCGCACACTGGCCAATCGTACTAGGCACTCCAATGCAAGCTTGCTAGGCGGCGGTTGGCTGCTGGCATAGTAATCTAAGAACAACTGCAATGTTGAGGGGTTTTCTACAAGACTGCGCCAGCTGCTAGGAACCTGCGCAATCCAAATGAACCATGCATACATAGATCTACAGCACACGATCCTTCATGTAAACTACAAACATGCATACAGCATACTATATATACGTCACCACACAAAGTGACAGCATGAGCTGTAGCGGTGAGATGGCCAAGACACAGGCTAGTGATTTTGTCACCTCAATAGGGACTGAATGATTGTGACAGTGTTGGAACATAGTGCAGCATGTAGGCACAGGCAGGGACGTTGTACACGTCCACAGAAACACCGACATGCAGGCAAGAGCTCTAGAGGGTCGTACTGTGCATGTTGTGATATGATAGCATATGTTCCTGCGAATCTAACCTGAATAGTTGACATATCTTCTGCACTGTCGTCCAAACAGGTGCCAACAAAGTCAAAGGACAAGCAGCTCAAGGCCAAGGTTAGTCCTTGTTCCTTGAGCTTGTCATCTGCTCTGTTCTCTAACAACTGCTGCAGTGCTACCAGTGACACCTTGAACACATTCAGCAGCGCCAGGTCACGGAAGGAAACTGCAACCTTTCGGTGCTGCAAGGCACAAGCAGCAGATCACGAGACAGATATACACCACATGAATACTTCAAGCAGACACATAGGCAAATATGCGGAATGGTATTCCAGAAGGTCAGGGCATTAAGTTCATTCATGGTGTTGGGGAGCCATGAGCAGCAGACGCATGTTGCGCCATCCTGCTTCTTGCTGCTTAGGCAGGCCTTGTAGAATACAGCAGCAGGCAACTGCAGGGGCTGAGCTAATGTGTACCGTATGGAACGCTGCCTGACTGTCACATCAGCAGCTGAACATAGCCTCTTGACAAAAGCACGTTGCTGCTGAAGCACCATCGACTGCCCACTCACTGCTGTCAGCGTCCTGCCAGGTGTCGCTGTGTTCATCTCCATGACTAGAGTGTTGAGAATCTTCAGCCCCAGCAGATAGTGTCCGGGACTGCAGCACAGCAAGTGCATTGTTTGTCAAGCAGCAATATGCTGCGTGGCCTCTCAGGCTGCTCTTATAACCCTTGCATTGCATTTACGGGCCAACAACCGTACTGTACCAAAGAGTACATCACTGCTGCACCAAAGACGTACATCACTGCTGCACAATGCATTACAGCGCTGACAGACCATTGGTCTTGCTCCCTGCTGGTTTTGAGCTTGTAATTGCTGTTTCTGCCAACTGTATGCTGAGTCTGTGTCTGTTGCCACTGGACCTTGAGCAGTTTCGACCCAGGTACACCTTGCCAGCACATTGCTACTGCTCGCTGCGTTTGATCTGGATATGCAGCACTGCAAACTTATCAGTTGCTCTCACCTGCCTCGCTCCATAAGCGCTTTGCAGTCATCTACAATCGCCTTGGCTGCATCTGAGTCGAACCAGGCCAATTTGACTGTACGGCACAGCAGCTGCACTAGGTTGATGGCTACGAAGTTCTCCAGGCTGAGAGCATGGCTGTCCAGATACTGCAGGAAGTACGTCTTCATCTCCACTCGTATTTGAGGACTGCAAATATTGTCAACAAGGCATGAAGTCATGGGCAGACACTCTGCTGTACCATGTGTATGCAGACAGATGCGCCGCTGTGTCACAGTCTACTTTTCAGTGCATTGGAGACCTGAACAGTGTGACAGCATTCTGTTGTTCTCTTCAGATACTTATATCAGGGCTTGCTGATGTAAGAAGCCCGATGGCCCATGTAGCAAGCATGCCGATGCCAAGCCATGTGGCGGTTGCGGCGGTTGCAGCTGCATGGCGCTGCTTTTGTGTGGTCCTGCAGAGCATACTGCGCCAACAGCCGCCCTCCCACAATTGCAAGGTCAGTATGTTCCTGGGCCTAGCCGTGTGCATTGTTGCTGGTGAGACAAAATAACACACCTCAGTACGTGTTCCGTGACTATCTTCAACAAACTTGCAGAGGCCAAGGCCTGAGCATATGGCGATCGCGAGTTGTCCAGTAGTGCCTGCACATGAGGCAGGTACATGCTGCTGTGTGATCAGACTGCATCAGGATGTTCCAACAGTGTTTGTTGCAGGCAACTGCTTTGTTTCATGAGGCACAAACTGCAAACCACCATGTAATGCTGAATCGGCTTGACAGCCATCACTTGGGGTGATGAGGCGACTTACCTTGCAGTGGGCAATGTATTCCGTGGATTGACCAAAAGGCCTGAGTGCTGTTTCAGCTGCTGCGCGCTCTTGATCATTCTGCGTGCAATACGGTAGCAGTTGGTACGTTGCCTGCTGCAATCAGAGAACACAGCACCAGCGGTCTCATGGACTACAGAGACCACCGCACTAACATGTGCAAGATAAAGAGCTTGACAGGTCTGCTCTATCTGGGGGAGCTGGGCTAGTATCGCGTCCATGACTGCTTCCAGTGCCACAGCAGAGACGCAACCCCCAGGCTATGGGTCTACACTGCTGGGTGCCCTCCGGATGGGTATGTCTGCACACATCTTGATCTTCAAAATGCAAGCCTATGTGTGGCTATGCCCAGCCGCATCCTAATGGGGGTTACAGTCGTAGAAGAAGGACAGAAAGTAGATCAACAGTCTTTTCGCGAGGACGTGGCCATGGCATACGAGCATCAGCCTGTGCTGTCCGCGATGTCCTTTGTTACTTGATAAGTATCTTGCACCAGAACGAGAAGGAAAGTCTAGGCTTCGCGAAAGTAACTGCAGGTTCTGCAGAATAAACACAATGATGTACTTGGAAGGTTCTGGGGGTGTTCACAAGAATTTTGCCTGCTTATACCGGCCCCTATAGCGTTGTGATTCTGTTTGTGGGTGCGAGGGCTGCGCAGCACAGTACAGTAACTATCACCGGTCGTACCCGCTCTCCACTCAGCAACCATCCACCTGCCACTTGACGACACTATTCATCAAAGATAGGATATTGCAACATCCATCTCAACCGATACAGTCTCGGGCCACCTCTGCTGTCTGCTGCTGATGTCTACTGTGTGCCCCTGCCGGTGCCTGATATCTTATAGACTATGTCGTGCTTGTAGACCTCGCCGGGTTGCAGAACAGTGGTAGGGAAATTTGGCTGGTTCACGGCATCAGGGAAATTCTGCAAACAGTGAGAGCACAGCTTACACTCACGCTTTGGCCTGTCATCCTTGCACTGCTCTATGCACAAGGTTGTGCTGTCATGGCTCAACAGTCCAGGGACCACGCGGCAGACAACCTTGTTCCAACATCAGAAAAGAAGATTTTTTTGCTCATAATACCGCTTCCCCTTCATTTGGTCTATGTATGTCTTGCAAAGCATTGCAGGCTAGCGCTGTTAATAAACTGCATCTGACCCAGTATTGGCAGGATCAATGCGCACTTGCAAATTGGGCTTCAACTGCTTGGGGCGGATCTAGCTGAATAGGCTCCTCACCTGTGTTTCCAGGCAAAAACCCGCATACTTGGGGTATCTTGCACCATCTTTGGCATCTGGGGTGAGGCCTCCTAAGTAACCACCAACGTAAACTTGCATGCCTGCACCACCACAGCGGGACAATCTCCATCAATCACCAACTAGTAGCCAGGAAAAACTGAAAGTTCCGCTGTGCTTGGTACTAGCCTTCTCATGTGAGCAGCCTTGCACCAACCCATGCTCAACTGCTGCTACTGGTAAGGTATCAAATCTGACCACAGCATGTACTGTTGTCTCTGTGCTTGTATCACAAGTGTCGTACTGCAATTTCTGCTTCAACAATGTGGTACAATGCTGCTTACCAGGTGCTGTTGTGAGCACTTCTAGGGTTAGGCCTGAGTTTGGAGCTGTGACGGTGGCTGCTAGGCGTGGCCTGTATACACAACCACACTCACTGGTAGGCATTTACACAACAACTGTGCACAAGTTGGCAGTTATGAGCATGTTGAAGCTGCACCTACAACTCACTCTGCCAGCTTGACAGTTGTGAGCATAGAGACATCACATACCATGTCAGTCACGCCGGAGCCTTCACTGACAGTTGCTTCACAATCAACAGTACTGTGTGTAAACCTAGACTCCTGCTGGACACGTCATACTGGCAGTCACCCAATGCACTCTCAGATGTACTTCTGTGGCGCTGCCGTACGGCACAACGAACTTACGTTGATGACACTGCCTGATTGCGTACGATGTATCGTGCTTGCGGCCCCAGTTTGAACAGCACAAAATTGTGGTCGTAGCCATGGCCCCCAGGTATCTGATCTATGCGCTCTCCTATGGTGTGTGGGCTGCTGTAGAAGTCGAATGGTGTGTCCTTGACTGGCAGGATTTCACCTGTAGCAGAGTAAAGGTCACACGTATAACAGCAGTGCGGCAAACATTACAACTATGTGGTCATGGTGGCAACAGTAGCAACGAGATTCACACACATACGACTGACAGCTTATTGCCAGGTACGGCATGATGGCCCCTGGAGAGGAAGATGCGGGAAACCTTGCGATCTAAACCGCAGCTTTGAGTAGCTGGGGCTGCAGACAGACACTCCCCGTTGGCACCCCTACCCAACAACGCCAATGATTATCCAGAAACAAATTCACTCCGAGCAATAGATTGCAGATGAAGTGCTGCACAGGTGTTGCACCCAGCAATGCATCAAACAGAGATAATGCCAGCCAGGTTACATCAGGAGAACCATAAACTCCTACAAAGCAGAAGGGCTATGCACCTGCCGCAAGCAACTGTGCAAGATGTCAAGCTTCAAAGGTCAAGGTGGAGTCATATTGGAATCCATTCTGGTCTTGGAAGGCTCTCAGCATTACCTGTGGGTATCTGCACATCATTCACTGGTGTGTAATGGTCAGCTGCTAGCTTCACTGTATGGCCTAGAATATAACCGCTGCTGTGCCCTTCAAGATTGAAGTAGCTGTGTTGAGCGATGTTGACCACAGTGGGTTTATCTGCTGAAGCTGTAATGGTTGTCCGAAGCTCAGCGCCATGTGCCAGCAACTCATAATGTACTGACACGGTGAGTGTGCCTGGATAGCCCTGCAAGAGCAGCAGTAGCATGCATTGCTATGCTGCATGCAGCCAATCAGGCATGGCTGGTTGGTTGGATGCTGCCACGCTAGAGCAATTCACACTCAACCGTTCAATGTGCTGTTAACGGATGAATATCTGAGGGTGGGTTGTTGAACTGTATGCATATCAAAGCTCGAAATTCAGCCTGGGACATCCCTAGTTGGAGGTTTGCTTGTTGATGAGATGGTGCTGCTGCTGTGCTTAGTGTGTTGGAGCCATACCCAGCTGGAATGCACATCATTGGCAACTGTTCAGCTGCGATTGGGAGCAGGGTACATGCAGCGAGCATGAGGGACAAAGTTCTCGTTGCTATTGTGGTCAAGATCACCTCCTCGCCATCTGGGCTTGTATACGTCAATGTTACTGATGACCCATCCTCAGTTTCTTGCACTGGTCCTGCTGTGAAGATCCGCCTGTGGAAGCCATTGGGCCCACCTGGTTCACAGCAGAAATACTGACTCAGTGTTTCGGAAACACTAGTTGCAGTTGTGGCCAAGCACAAGAAGGAACCAGATTCAACTTTTCAGCAACATTGCAGCTTTCTTGAACTCACGCTGACACATACGCATCAACTGTATGGACATGTGCACGCTGTTGCAAAGTAGCTGTATAAGAGGACGACAGCATACCATGCAGGGCGTTGGGTCCGTTGTTTACGGCAAGCTGGTACTGCTGGTTGTTGATGGTGAACCGCCCTCCTGCGATGCGATTGGCGCAGCGGCCAACAATAGCACCAAAATAGGGTGTGCCTTCAATGGTCTGCAGCCAGTGAGGGCGCAGGCAACTCTGTTGACTATCAGAACCCACAATAGGTGAGGGTGATCAGCTTTGTGGGTTGCTGTCAATGCATGGTTTGTAAGGCAGATGGTAACAGAGAGGACGCTGCATCTCTGCCTGGTTAAAGTTTCCTTGTGCTATTTTACTGGGTATATTGATTCATGAACATGGTATGCTGTAGTAGTGTCGGTGCTTACTGCATATGTTTCTGCTTTGTTGAAGCCCAAGACAATATCTAGCCTTCGACCTTTCGTGGGCACGATCAGACGCTGTATACTGGCGCCAACGGGGGTAATGTGTATCTCGACACCCTCTTTGTTCCTCAGCACTATGTTTTGTAGATCGTAAGCTGACTTTTTTCCACGCTTACGGTAAACCAAGGCACCAGCTGCTGCAATAGCCGCAAGAGCTGCTGCTGAAGCAGCAAAAGCTTTGGACATTGCTACAGTGTCCCGTGGAAGTCGGCAGTTGAGGCGTCTCGTGGGAGTTCGATGCAAACCTCTGCAACCAGCTGAGACGGTACTGCAGGACACACCAGAGGAGCACCTTGTGTAGGTTCTGATAGGATGATGATCTTGGAGCTATGGTAAGGTTAAGCGTATCAACAACGATGTCCCACCCAACGCGTAGCCAAGCATAGTCAGTACAGGCGAAGCTCGATCGCCGTGGTACGGGCTCTGGCTACTGGGCTGTTGTTTAAGGAGCCTGGAACAGCCCAGACTGATTTGAGCTACTCAGATTTCAACAAGCATGAGAGGACTCAGATCATCATACCAACATACAGAGGCAACGTCTCGACTGTCCAGCTGCCAGCCTAAGCTTGGACATGGGCAGACAGTCAATCTGTCGCAGACTACGTAGCTCTCTCGCCCAACGTCAATGGCAGTACAATTCATCATGAATTATGGATCGCAGCCATTGTCTACCCTTGCTTTTCAATGCCTATACCATTTGACTGCAACCTGCTTGTCAGACGAATCACCTGTCTGTAATTCAATGAGGACCTGCTGTCCGGAACTGTGTAGTACATCGTGTATGGGAAATTGAAAATTGAGCTGTGAACCGTCTCACTGAAGGCTAAATTTTCTAGCCTAGGTCACCATTTGCTGCTAAGTCGTGCCATGACTGGCAGTTGCATCTACTGTAGCCTACAGTACAGTTGGCAATGATGCCGGGTATATACAGCAGCGGTATACTGCACTTGGCTGACAGGCTAAGGCTTGTGTCTGCTCAGATGCTCAGCTGTAATAACCATCAACAGATTTCAAGATGGCTCGCGACCTAGTTCAAGCTGGTCTGGCATCCCAGCAGCAGCCTGCGGTGCGCTGAGCATGCAGCAGCACCCTGAGGCACATCTGTCTGCTACTTCTTGCATGCAGGCTGCTCTTGCATGCATGCAAGCAGCGAGTTGTGTGGGATCACTTTGTTCTGCTGGAGAGCCAACAGAGCGCACCTTCACAACACATGCTGCATCATATGATGTTGATGGTCCGTGGTCGAGCTTGTCAAGAATTCTTTGCAAAGTTCAAGTAAGGGAGACTCAGGTGAAGGTTCAGTTGGAGTGCATGCATAAACCCTTGTTGTGATGCTATTTGACTGCATCAACCTTCAAACAGCACTGTGTATAGCATATAACCTCACCTTTTGTGCTAGCACTTCCTGCTTCCCGCCTAAAATATTGAGGCACATCTGACTGTGTGCCCCTTACATCCTCAACCCCTGGCAATTGTATATTGATACTGTCCTGCAGCGTTGCTGCCGACCTTGAAACGCGTGGTGATAATCTTGCTGTTTCATTATGCCGCGTACAAAGAGGTTTCTTACAGAGTTTGCTACGAGGCAAAGGGTCAGTACTGACTAGTCATCATGATGCTGATTAGCAGGGCCTCACAGGCAATATCTGCACCGCTTGTGATCACCTGCCGGCAGCTGCAACAGGAAGCCTTTGGCTTGTTGGCAAGTTGTAGCCGGCCAAGTGCGCGCACTGCTCACTTGAAGTTGCCTTGGCGAGTTGGCGCGCACACCAGCCATAACTGCCAGCTGGAAGCGGCAAAGTTGACTGGCTTCACGAAAGTGGCAATGTGGAGGTTGTCAATCTCATGTGTACTGTGAGACTTGTATCAGTTGTGCGGATGGGTGTGGATCAGCTTTAGTAACTCGCCGGGATATCTGTGGTTTGACGATCATGATAGGAGCCAGCGCCATACTTGAAAGCAAGATAATAGTAATATTTTGATTATCTATTACAAACCTTGGGGGTTGAATCGGAGCTGACAACATTGTTTCCACTATAATCTGACGCCCCAGCAAAAGAAGCCGTTTGGCCCCATTTTCGCACCACATACCTTGTATCGCAGATCATGACTTCAATTACAATGACTAGTAAGATATGAAGTGCTTCCTCTGGCCGCCGGTGATCTGGTGGCTCATGGGCACGTGGTGCTGTCAAGGCTTGCCCTTACTGACAGGCCCCAAGCCTGTTCACAAGCATCAACTGCGATCCAGATCGTTGCTTCAGCAATCAAATATCACCAGGTTCCAAAAGCCATACAATATCTGCACAAGTGACTGGGCACCCATAGTAAGTGGCAATAGCATGTGTCGGCTCGCTCATGCCACATGGCACATGCATATGCTCATGGCCAGTTACTGTTGTCAGCTGCCTCGATCACAGTAGCATCGTGATGGCCAGTCTCGCAATTATCAAGTTTCTCGCCAACTGTGTATGCGCATCATTGTGCCCAACCTGTTGTTTCATTTGACCGCGTACTTTGACCTTGTACTGCAGGTCGTCTGTGCTGATATCAATGATCCCAAAGACTATTCGGGCTTCCAGATTGCTCTCTGGCGCAAAATTGCCCAGGACATGGGCTGGTCAGATGAAGACTGGACGTTTTCATGTGTGGACTGGACAGCAATGATTGATGATTTGCTACAGCCAGATGGCTTGTGCAGCTTTGCAGCAGCAGGTGGGCGTCAGTGTGCTTGGCAGCTACAACAGCAGGGCTTGATGTAACAGCATACAAACTTCTTCTTACACATAAGCTGCTGTATCACCTTCAAATCGGGCCCATCAAGGTATTGGCGCTACTCATACACAGCAGCCAAGAAAGCATAGTACTAGTCTCTAGGTGTTGCAGCAATGCTTGTAATTCCTTGTGGTGAGGTCTATTCCAATATTGTTCTATTCTAATGCACGATGTCTGCTGCATCAGGTGTTGAAGTCAGCCTGAGCAACGTCATAGCCGGCCTCAAGTTCAGCTGGCCAATTTACAAGTCTGGCTTTCAAGTCCTAATCGCATCAAGTGTCGAGCAGGGCAGCATGTGGGCCTTTGCGGAAGTGTTCAGTTGGTCGGTTTGGGTGCTGCTTGGGGCCACAGCCATCATTGTATCGCTGCTGGTGACGGTAGTAGAGTTATTCACACCCAGGAATCAGGCCAACAGGAAAGGCTTACGGGGATGGAGTTGGTATGCAATGGGGAAGATGGTTCAGGTACCAACACATGTAGGGGACCCCAGGACCTGGGCCAGCAGGACATTGGTGCTGGCTTACGCTTTTCTTGTACTTATCATAGTGCATCTCTTTACTGGTGAGTCATGAGATCATAATCTTGACATGCCATACCAGTCAAATCAGCCATAAGTGCAGAGTTTGACACCAGGATTACACACACACACACATACACACACACAATCTATGCCCCCGCAGTGGGGCACCCCGTCGGAGCCAACAAGTCGCTCATGGGGGTATCAAGATTACATCAGATGCACAGTTACAACCATGCAACAGCCGCTGTATAGTTTACAAGGTCTGTGACTGTCATGCTGCATATTTAACATCGGTCAAGACGATGTTCTGCTGGTGTAGCCTGTGCATACACTGAGGCGCCTGCTGCAGGCTCAATATCTTCCCTTGTGAGTGATTGGCATGGCACTTGTGTGACAATGGCAATGGACTCTTTGTTGCGTTCCTCTTTGTTACAGCAACCACTGCAAGTAAGATGACAATGCAGCGTCTAGCAAATGACATCACCAGCAAGGCAGATTTACCAGGGAAGAAGGTACAAAGCTGGGAGCCATACATCCCATTGCTTAGGAAGTACAGTATAGATGCAGATGCTCAACCATGGTAAGCTGCACACTCACAAAGTGTCGAAGTAAAGGTACTCGCGCAACCAAGCAAGTGCATGTATCATACTGGCAGTGCCAGGGGTTACAGTAGACTCAGCCACAGCCAGCTGCATTCTCATATGCCGTCACAGCATGCCACATCCTTACGCCCACTCAACAGCCGCTTGCAGTGCAAGATGGTCCAGCAGTTCGTACAACTGGCATACCGAGTTGAGATGGCCTGTTGCTGCTGTATACACTGACAGGGACAATGATGCTGACACCCATGCCATGCTTGACAACCTCCGGACTCATGCCTATCAGGCTCTTGTACTGGATGCCCCAGTAGTTCAATACTTGGCAGCAACCTCTGAGCGCTGTGATCTTTATCCTGTTGGAGATCCGTTTGAGACATTCAATCTGGCCATAGCTTTTCCACCAAATGCACCAGATCAGCTAGCAGCAAACATATCAGCATCTATCGTCCGGCTGCAGGTACGTACGGTTTACAGTATGCATGGTCATGAAAGCGACTTGTTGGCTCCAGCGGGGTGCCCCCGCAGCGGATAGATTGTGAGTGTGAAAGCAGGCAGCGGTTGCCATAATAGCAGTTGACAGTGGATACAAACGGAGGGCTTCACATCGCTGCTCAACAGTGTAAGCTGGTAGTATGCCATGGATGCCTTAGTTATGCAATCCTTTTGTCTTTCATGTGTGTCTGCAATGACAAGCAATGCAGCCTGTAACATTGGAAATGGCCC
Organism: Coelastrella sp. M60; assembly: GCA_001630525.1. NCBI lineage: Eukaryota > Viridiplantae > Chlorophyta > Chlorophyceae > Sphaeropleales > Scenedesmaceae > Coelastrella > Coelastrella sp. M60. The sequence continues at coordinate 2,304 of LWCB01013063.1, read as the reverse complement.
CTGTTGCTGCTTGCTATTGCACCATAGTGCCAGCTAGCACTAACAATCTTGTGACCTCCAGTTTGCAAATTGTCGCTATCATGCTGTTGCAGACCACCACAGCCGTACTAGACCGACTAGAGAACGAGTACGTTAAGTCGGCGCATGCAGAAAAGGCAGGAAACACTGGCAAGTCTGCTGGATGCGCTAACGTGCACACCCACAGCTCTACCAGCCATGCAGCTGACCCCCAGATCCAACTCCATCAAGTGTTGGGTCTCTGGTACATCTTGCTGATCACTCTGGGCATGGCCACTGTTATAGTCACAGTGCAAATGCTGATTTACAAGCGCCAGAAGCTGCAGGATTGGTTCAACGGTGTGGCTGGTAGCAAGAGTGGTAAGGTGGCTGCTGGGGATGTTTTGTTAAGACCTGGGTGTGTCAATGCTAGCGGGGCAGATGATACTATACAAAGTGACGATCACTGTAGTGCGGAGATAAGGACTTGCAGTGTGAGTGACAAGCAAGTGGTTGGTGGTGAGACAGCGACAACAGGGCAAGCGCGCCAACCTGCTGGCTTACTAGTCAGTGAGCACCAAACTGCTGGCTTACTGGTTGAGCACACACTGATTCAAAGCTATGATATCGATGCGCAGCTGTCTGAGACAGGTGGCACCAGCAAATAGTAACAGAGTACGGAAAGCTGGTTGTTACCAATAGTATGATGGTTGATTAAAACATGACAACAATACAGCATTTCTGTATCTTAACCCTTTGCTGGCTGCTGGGTGGAGTTGATTCACTAGGCCAAAACTATTAATGTTGGCTTTTTTTCAGGCCTTAGGAATCCAATTTGATGCAACCTGAGTCATACTGCTGCTAATGGGCCTGGGGGTTAGGGGTTCTGCACACCCATGGTGCCTGGCTATAGCTTGTTGTGCACATTGCAGCAACCAAGATACGCGTTTTGATTATTACTTTGGCTTGGTACTACCATAGATAAAATAGTATCCCTATATGGATACCACGGCCAGCAAAAGGTTAAGTTAACCTTTCTTGCTAAGCAACAGCTGATGTCCATTGTGTATGCCATATGTGCCCCAGCATATGTGTTTGGGGCACTAGCACTAGTCCTGCTGTATGGACCAGCGTGATCTGTCGGGCTTGCAGCATCTGATCAGAAGATCAAGATCTTGAGTCACACTGTCAACAGTTTTGCTTCACTGTTGTTGCTGTAAGCCTGATGGTTGAGTTGCACTATCCTTGCTGTCTGTTTATATTCTACTTACACTGTGCTTGCATATGCATCTTGAGCTGATGTTTGTTTGATGTTGTCTGTTGCTCAGCAGACTCTTGTCAATAGCTGAGCTGCCCAGCAGCTCTGCATGCTGTGCCATTTGCTTCAAAGGAATCTCGGAAATTCCTGGTTGAGTGTGGCAAGGCCTGCGTGATGCTGCAGGTCTGGAGCTTCTGATGCTGTTGCCAGTGTCTGCTGATGTTGCCAAGAGCACTGTGCTGATTCCTGCAAACACAACCATCAGCGCAGCCGCAGTCCTAGTGCAACCGCTGTTTGTGTTGGGGGCTTTATTGTTACGTGTGACTGTGATATCACCCTCAGTGTGCATCACAAGTGATTCATTCAGTATCCACATTGATGAGCAGCAGATGTCCCAGTGGGCCTCTGCTGAGGTGTGCTTGCAAGCAAGTGTGTACAATTGCGCGCATGTCCAAGTGTGGAAGGGGTTTTCAGCAACCACAGCTGATAGGTACCACATGCACCTAGCAGCAGCCATGATAGAGTTTGAGTTTTGAAGCAACAAACCTACATCTTGATGACACAGCTCTGGGTGGGGGCCCCAGTGCATGAACAACAGGTGTGTTGGGCATCCGATGTAGTATATGTTGCATGGCGGCCAGATTTACTGACGACGTCGACACCTATAGGCACTTCTAGCCATTAATCAATATCGACTGGTCACCCCTAGTTTGTACAATGTTTGTTAACATATGACAGGTTGTAGTGGGCCGGTTGCGCTGCCAATCTGTGACATGTCTTATGTGGATACCCCCTGCTGAGTTCCTTCTGCCTAGAAGGCTTACCCAGAGGGTGGTTCTTGTCTTGTGGTATGGCTGGCTCAGCCAGCCGATTGTATCTATCCCAAGGGCCTCGTGGCCGGAGTGGGTGTTACTACTACTACTACTACTACTACTACTACTACTACTACTACTACTACTACTACTACTACTACTACTACTACTACTACTACTACTACTACTACTACTACTACTACTATCACAACTACTACTACTACTATCACCACTACT
>LWCB01013054.1:0-21121 GCA_001630525.1 Coelastrella sp. M60 | reverse complement strand
AGCAAGGACAATGATGCCCATGGCCAGCAGCAGCGGCAGCAGGGGGAAGATGTGTTGGTTAGGCCTGACAGCCAGATGGATAGCAGTGCACTGCAGCTGCTTTCCAGCGTAGTAGCTGCCAGCAGTGGTGGCTGAGTTCCTTGCGTCAACCACCAGGGAATCTGTTTGTTGGCTGCTTTTTTGTCACCGGCAATGTAGCAATCACACCCTCAACTGGGCGCATGCTTACGATACCCAGGTGCAGCAGCATGACGGTGGCAATGATGCTGACAGGTTGCCATCAGTGGCACTGTTCAGTATACCTGGTCAATGAGAGGCTTTGCAATGCAGCATCGATGCAAGGTCTGTCCCATGCAAGTTGTGTTCTTATAAAAGGGCCTTCAGTCAGATACCTTCAGACTGCATGAGTTGAGGCACGGCTGTAGCTGGTTTGATCTCGTGTTGACAACCTTCAAGTTATTATGCAATATCTAATGTATCTCAGCAGAGTGCGTTATGATACTGGTGCATGTACAGACAGCTCATACCCCTGTATGTGTGGGAAGGAGCGTCTGCTGCCAGTGCTGCATCCTATCACACCTGTATCATTATTATGCAACAACAAACTTTGCGCTGCTAACCAAGGTATTGCACCTAGACCCTGGGTGATTTGCTCAGTACTGGTTCACGTGGTTACTGAGTTGTGGTGTATATCTACTGCCATGGGTTGCTGAAGCAGGGTGTGGTGTTGCCCACTATGTGACACCGACACATCCGTCTGCAATACAGGCAATGCAACTTAGTACTTTGATCAGTTTTGAATGCAAGAGTAATGGACAAGGTGGTCAGGTAGAGAGATCACACGGGTCTGCACAGATACTGCTTACTGCATGACAGTGTATAAATCTAGAAGTGATTTGCTTACCAATGTATCACTGTTGTTGAGTTTTCTTTGTGTTGGTGACTGGTATAAGGCACGCTGTCTGTTGCAATCTTGTTGTGCAATGATGTTATTGGCAGTACTGCAGTACTGACAACTTGAAGTAACATGCTTGTGTTGCGCTGCTACTTTTCAACCCAGTTTTACACCCCTAGTCTCAATCTTGTGCAGCTGACTCCAGCCAACAACATCAAGCCAACAACAGTAAGATGTATTGCTGGCAAGCTGCTGGCGCTTCTGCATGTATGCATACAGCTTTGTTTTCTATATTTCTTACACAAAGCTGTGTTTGCACTTCCAGGGTGTCAATCCTGTGTGTGTATGCTGATATCTCCCACAGAAACTTGCTGTTGAACCTTGCCGTGGTTCTTGCAGTACAGATGGTCACAAGCCAGCCATTGTTGGTTATGGTTATCATGCCCATATGAGACAAAAGTTGTGGTGATGCAGATGAACCTTTGCACACATGCTTGCAGGAAATCTTTGGCACACAGTTGAGCATCTGGGGGGTTCTGCACCACAGTAGCAAGTGCACGGTGCATAAATGGGCGTGCAATGATCGCATATTGAGTAAACAACTTGAGTAGCTGCTAGCAGCATGCCTGCTCAGTTTCCTTGTTTTGAACAACATGTCTTGGGTGAGTCCATATATTATAGCTACACCACCAAATTCATCTATGCATACCATGAAGTTTCGTTCCATTTCAGAGAGAAGAGTCTTCAGCCCTTTCAGGACTCAGCTGCGTCAGGTGCCAGCATCAGGCGGCCACCTCCAATCATACTACGCATTAACTGTTGATCATACTTGGTACCCTGGAGGAAAGGGTATTCCACCCTTAAGTTTCTTTTCTCTGCTTAGCAAGCCATGGACAGTTTTCACTCTTGACGTATCGCTGTACATGCCGTGGTTGTCCTGCACCTCTGTAGCGCGTACGTGCTGCGGAGTCAGCAGTTAACAATGGCCTGCTACACATTGGCAAGCCGCATACAAGTATTGAGTGTTAAAGTTGTATCATAGCAGGCCCGCAGAGCCTTAACACCCAAGAGAGCATGTAGGCACGCAGTGCGACACAGGCGTTGTCCAATGACGCATTCTACGGACTACTACTTGACCACTGTGAGAACAGATGCCACATTTTCACTCTCAAATCGTTCTATCCTGGTATGTGTGTGCAGAAATCGCAGATCATAGACTCTGCGCCGAGAAGCTCACAGTGCCCGCAATGTTCTGACAGTCAATATTTGTGAAGCTTAGTTTCGTCCTCACGAACTCTCACGTACTGCTGATGCAAAGTTGGAACAATCTTACAACTGCAAGATGTGTGTATATGCATCCAACTGATGAGCATGGAGCAGGCATCTGCACTGCAGGCACACGGGTGACAGCGCTAGATGGAAGATACTGTCTCTTACACTTCTTTGGAAGTTAATTTGTATTGTTTTTGGTAAGTACTCAGGGATCAGCTGGCATGTGTGAGCTTGCATGAGGTGGTATTGCGTGGCCTGGTTGCAAAACAACGTGCGATGAGTGTTCACTGCGGAAATAGAGCTCGTAATATTTGCGATTACTAGACGCCAGCGCTGCAGTGATCGGACGAAGAAAATCAGTCTCTGATGTCCGCTGTGATGCACTGGGCTTCATAATCACGGTTGTCAGAAGGGACGTTGCACAGTTCTTAAGTGCATCAGAATGCTTGCTGCGTTCTTAAGTGCATCCTACTCTTGCGTATGGTCGGGAACATCTCACCGTTGCCTGCCATAGTGGTGTTCCGTTTATATCACTCTTGCTGAAGCTCGGCGTTGAGTGTTGACCTGCAGGCACCAACAGCCAGCCCTGCGTTTTGATTTCAACAGAACAGTATCTACGTCATATTTGCACACGTCGTGGCAGCTCCCAGGGCTAGAGGGTTCCTTGTAAGCAACAGAAGAGTTGTACCTACTCAGACAGTAGAACCCAGTGCCATTGTCTTGTATTCACAGCATGACAACGCCCCCAAACACCAGCGCTCCATGGCAAATCTTAGTCCAGCAACCCAAATTGACAGAAGCAGCATCCGCAATCGCCGCAGATAGAGCCATCGGCCAGCTAGATTACAACAACGAAGCTGTTCCTGCAGTCCCAGATCAGCAGCAGATGCCCAGTCATGTGACAGCATCATCACCGCAAGCCATCATGCCAACCCCTGCTGTCGCAGCTGATAGCACAGCAGCAGGATTGCTAGCTGTACCAAACCCAGGAAGCCCCCAGCTGCCTGGTGCTATCATCAGCAGCGACCTCACTGCCCCAGTAGATGCAGCAGGAACCACTGCTGCTGCAGTCGGCGCAGATGGGGCCCTCTCCAGTAAAGATTCAGCTAACTTTGCTCCTACCCTGCCAGAGGCGTACCTCAAAGTTGCGTGCGGCGACGTGCTCGGCACGCTGCTGGTTCACAAGGCAAAGATTGTGATGTATGAGGGCACAGATAAAGAAAAGGAGGTGTCGCCTACAGAGTTTGAGAGGCTGGGTGGAAGATCTGCTACTAAGAAGTGGAAGCAGAGCATACGACTCATTGGTGAAGACGGTACGGCACCCTGTTTCATGTGATTAGTAGGTCTTCAGTGCAGAGGAAGCTAACTGCACAGGAGAATTACATACTGAGCAGGGTGCGCTTTGCCACAGCCATACTGGAAAGTTACTGCCATTGGTAACGCTTGTTGTTATGCCCAGTCTACTGCGACTGTGGTAGTTCAAACACGCTGCTGCTGCTGCTGCTGTTGTAACAGGTGAACCAGGTCGTCCTGTTGGTGAGTGGTACATCTCTCAAGGCTTGGAGCAACCCAAGAAGCCTCGAGAACATCACAAAGACGGCTATCAGATCACTGGCGCAGGATCAACATCACCCACGCTCACAGATCAAAGTTTGGACTACATGTCTGGCAGCAGTGATAGAGCCAAGGGAGCAGCAGCAGCACCACCACGGCGTCCTGTGAGGTCAACACGAGGTCAGGCGCCAGCTAAGCAGCTGGCAGCAGCTGATGCGTCTGAGGTGGCAGCAGCAGCAAATGCAGGGACGGTGAGTACCCGGCATAGTACTCGACGTGCTGCACATACGCGATCTGCTGCTGCTGCTGCTACTGCTGATGAAGGGGCTGGGTATGGGAGTCAGATTGAGCATGGCTCTGCTGGTGATGGTGGCGGTGAGTGGGAAAATGCGGGCCAGCCCTCAGCAGCAGCAGCAGCAGCAGCGTATCCCGGCTACGCTCTGCCGGAAGAAGCGCCGATGCCACAGCAGCAGCTGCAACCTGCATTCAGCGCCGCAGGAGACAATGCACAGGGTTTTGCCTGGCAGCAGCAGCAGCAGCAGCAGTGGCAGCCGCAGCAGCAATGGCAACAGCCACTGGCAGGCAGCACTGCTGCCCCTGCTGCTGCTGCTGCTGCCACATCTCCAGATGAGGCTGCTGCCATGCATCTTGATTATGCTGCCTTGGGCTTCTGGCAGTCACCTAAAGCAGTAGGAGCAGTAGCAGAAAGTACTGCTGGGAAAGTTCTTGTGCCGGTGTCAGGGAGTTTGGCCCTTCCTGGTGATGAGAGTCGAGCAGTTATTGAAATGACGTCATATCTGTCAGGGAACAGGGAGATTCCACCTTGGAGGTTGTTGCCGCCAAATCAGCGACCAGTGGTGGGTCAGTTGTTGGTGCCCCTTAGGCAGCTCTTCACCCTGGTAAGTGAGGTATTTCATGTTTTCATCTCTCAGGAATGCTCCTGCATATTCAGCTGTTTATCAAGCACAGTGTCTTATACAACTGGTAAAAACCGATGATATGATACTCAGCGTTTGCTGACAATAAAGCAGTGACCGCTGTCTCTGTTTGGGCCATTTGCTTGTCACGTTCTGATCCAAGTCTGAGCCAAGCACCAAGCTCATCAACCAACAATATAACCCATTGTTGTCATGTAACACGTTATATTTGGCGCAGGTGATGTTTTCTGGGGGTTACAGCACCATCAAGGATGATGTGCTGACCTGGCAGAAGATTGCTGCTCAGTTAGGCCTGCCTTCTTGGCCTTGTCCAGATGCGCCAGACCCTCTAAGGACGTTACAACAGGTCTACTGTGATTACCTGCTCAGATTTGAGGGAAGGTTTGTGCTGCAGGACACTGCTGTTGCTGCACAGAGTATGGACATGTACTCGCAACTTGCAGCAACTGCAGGTTTGGCAGCTCCTCCTGCTGCTGCTGCTGCTGCTGGTGGTGGCAGTGTGGGTGGTGGTGGGTTGATGCTGCCGCAACCAGCAGCAGCAGCTGGAATGTTGTCAGTGGACGCACCACTTGGAAGTTTACCCAATGCTGCTCTGGGTGCTAGTGGGGCGCCTTTGTCGTATATGAATGAGTTGCAGCAGCAGCAGCAGCATCGGCGTCTCACAGACACGAACACCAGCAGCAGCAGCAGCGGCGGTGGCGTAGCAGCTGATGCATATCCCCAGCAGCAGCAGCAGCAGCAGGGTTTAGGTCAGTTGGGTGGAGTATCAACTCAGATGTCTATTCGATCAGGATCAGCAATGTTATATGAGGGTCCAAGTTGTGACCTGTTGGATTTCTTGACTGATCTGATCCCTGATCTTGATGGCGGCCAAGATCATGCTCAGGCGCCAATCAATGCATTGCAGCAGCCAGCAGCAGCAGCGGTGAACAGCAGCAGCATTGCAGAACAAGCAGCTGCTGCTGCTGCTGGTGGTCCTATGGCTCGGCAGCATCCTGAGATGACTCTTGTGCAGCAGCGGCAGCGACTGCAGCAGCTGCGGCAGCAGCTTCAGGGTCAGCAGAATGCTGCTGCATCATTGCTGGGTGCGGTACCAGGCAGTACGAATAGTGCAAGCAGTCACCAACCGTTGGCAGCAGTATATGCTGAGGTGGCTGATACTGGCGGGAGATCAGGACGTGCCAAGCGCCCAGCTCCTTTGATTAGATGTGGTGATTCTGATGTCTTGGGTCTGATGGATCAATCAGAAGTGGTGAAGCTGCTGCAGGAGTATGAGCAGCAGCAGCAGCAGCCGCTGCTGTTGTCACCACCGCGGCAGCAGCAGCAGCAGCCAATGCCAAGCCCCAGTGGTAGCCAGCTGGCAGCAGCGATCGCTGGTGCGGTTGATCGCAACATGAGTCAGGATCTGCAAGCGATGATGCAGCAGTACTGGCACAGGCAGCAGCAGCAGCAGCAGGGATCTGGGCACATGGAGGATCTGAGAGATCATGATGGTGATGATCAGGATGTGATCGTGGTCGAGCAGCAGCAGCAGCAGCAGCAGCTTGATGGTCTGCAGACTCAGATGGTGGATGAGGAAGTCAGCGATCTGTTGGATGGCTTGCAGCTTGCAGCAGCGACAGGGCAGCAGCAGCAGCAGCAGCATGGTGGTGCGGGATACTCTGGGTTCTACTCCGGTGAGAACGCTGTGATGAGATCTGGTGATCAGCTGCTGCTGACTGGTGATGATGATGGAGGGGATTGGGTTAGTAAGTTGATGGGACAGGCATCTGTCGGGGCACATCTTGTTGCTGAGCTTAATGCAAGATCAAATGCAGGATGATGCTGATGAGCATCATGTATGTGATGTTTGCAGTGGCGTCAGGATCGTGATCAGATCGAATTCCAGATCTACATTGGTATGATCTGACTGGCAGTTGCAACCCACTGCTGTTACCAGTATGTTACATACGATTCAACCGAAGATGAGATTCTCTGTTGCCTTGCACTGTCTGTTGTTGTTTTTATTACTGGAATTGTACCATCTGTACTTCAAAATGTCATATGTCGCACAAATTTGTGGCCTTGACATGATCGAGTCGGTTTTACAACAAGCGCGCCAGCATCTACGTATAAGGTATATTGTTCGAATTGTCTTTGAAGGTCATGCAAAGCATATCTCATATCACCTCTTTGATGTTGCTGTGATCCTCTTTTGGGCACCTGTAGATTTTCTGCGCTTGAAGAGTTGCCTGATTTATCTGTTGAGGGTGTGGTCAGGGGTATATCTGTGGGTGCGTGAGTATCTGGGTTCATTGTTGTCTTGCTACCCCGTACTGCAGCAGGCGCTTTTGGTGCTTTAGTGGGAAGAAAGGTGTGCTGCACAATGATGGATTAATACTGTGTCACTGTATCTGTACAGTGTTCATCATGGTCTGCTCTCAGCAGCATCAGCTCAGGTTGAGCATATGCATTGGCACATAATGTGTTGTGTGATGCTGCTTACAATGCTGGCTGATGCAGAGCGGCACATTATATGGTTTGCAGTGGGTTGTTGTTGACCAGCTGGGATTACTGTGGACCTGTACCACCACCAAGGTGCAGAGTGCGTTCGTTTGCACCGCTGCTTTTGACGAATTTGTGCGGAGGATATGTTCCCACATTTGATCTGCTGTCAAGGAGTGTATTGAGTGACCTAGCAACGCGTCTAGTGACTTTGAATTTGTTTCATGTATTGAGTGGATGGTAACTCTACCTCTTTTATACGAGGTTGCTGCACGGCTTGCTTGACAGCCGGGCTAACTGCTTGACGATGGTACCAGCTGATCTGTATGTTGCTCGATGTGCCCGTCTGGATAAGCAGTGCGTGCTTAAAAACCAACAGTGGACGATGACGCCCACGCATGGCATTTGACTGTACGGTCAATAGCTGTCACAAAAAGGGTTTGGACTTGACGGCAGGCTCCCGTTACACAATGTTATTGGCCTTGAGTCAGACAATCAGCAATCATTCTTCTGTATCTGTCCCGGCGGGCTCCCCTGGGCCACAGCCACGGTGGCAGAGCTGCGCAGCAGTCACTGGGCAGTGAGCAGGAGCCCATTGCCTCAGCACCCGCCACAGGACTCTGATATCGTAGAGCAGATACTTATTCCAGATCATTTGTCTTGATCAAAATGGCCTGTCAACAGAGTTAGTCAGCATGCCATAGCAAAGTACAAGCTACAGTCCCGAAACAGTACAAGCACACGCTTGCGCGCGACTCCTCTCAATCCAGCGCACTGTCATTCGCTTCAAAAGATGTTAGCAAATCTCTCGTGCGTGCTGCTCACGGCGCCAGCAGATGGCGTCTCCCCTGCCTTGCTGCTGTCCATCACCGACACAAAGCGCAAAACCTTAGCCCAGTACATGTTCAACGCCCCTGAGGGCATCAGCAGACTTATGCTGGAACATAAAGTGCGTCCCGGCCTCCATCTTCAAGCCCTGTTTCTATCTGGGACTGATGCAGCAGAAGCTGGTGGGCTGGGTGGCATGGTGCTGCGAGCAAAGCAGGATGGAGTTGCTGCAGTTCAAATCGTGGGCCCTGCAGGTATTAACAACAGTTTTTGTCTCCTCTGTACAGACAACGCTGATGATAAGAATCACAGCAGTGACCTGCAGACCCGACATGTGTAGTGCCATTCAACCAGCACTAATTGCTTTGCAACATCTCCACCATCTGCGATGATGCTGGTGCAGATTCTAACACCTCTATCATTGATTGTGCATCATACGTAGTTGACAGCACTAGCAGCATGTGCAGCTGTAAGACATTGACGCACTTGTGCTGATGTCTGTGTGTGCAACCCTGACACAGCTGTGTTATGTTCTACTGCAGGAGCAAGCAGGTGCTTATCAGGCATCAAGTCATTCATCAGCTGGCAGCACCCGCATATCAACGTCACAGAGCCACAACAGCAGCAGCAGCAGCAGCAAGCAGACCAGTCCGGTACGCAGCAACAGCAGCAGCCCACAAGCAGCCAACATGTAGCAGAACTTACCTACGCTGATCGCAACATCCAGGTGCGATATTCCCACCACACTCTTACAGCATGCTGTACACCACACATGCCTAGATCTGTTGTGTTGTGTCTGCTTATGAGAGTCTGGCCCTCATGCATCACCTTTCTTGCACAAGGAGCATAGAGTCCTTCTAGATGCTGCTCAGTGGTTTTGACCCAGGACTGCTCTGTTGTCAGCCATCACCCTACTCCACAACACTCTTATCATACATCTCAGAAACAAGATTGGCATATGTCCCAACCGGTGCGAATCAGCGTCCTCAGCCGTGTATGTCATTGCGCTGTGGGACCATGCCCTTTGTGACAGGTACTGGGGTTTTGCACCACTGCTGATGGCAGCAGCGGCAGCAGCAGCCCATGTGAGCGTTGGGAAGCTCCACCTTGGTTGTCTCCCTCTGCAAGCATACCAGATGATGTTGCGGCAGCAGCAGCAGCATTTTCTGCAAACTTGACAGCATGCGCAAGTGCTGCTGCTGCTGCTGCTGCTGGTCCAGTAAATGGAAGCACAACTGCAGGGAATGATAGCAGCAGCAGCGGCAGCAGTAGTGATGAGGAAGTTGGCAGTGGAAGCAGCAGCAGCAGCAGCATGAAAAGTGCAGGTGTGACAAGTAGCGAGGATACAACCGACCATGTTGTGATTGAGCGATATGCTGGTGCTGATGACAGCAGTAGCAGCAGCAGTAGTAGCAGCAGCAGTGATAGTGAGCCAAGCAGCAGCAGTACAACTGTTACCAGCAGCAGCACCAGTACAGACAGCAGCAGTAGCAGCAGCAGCAGCAGCGGCGACAGTGAGGAAACTGATGGGGGCGTTATGAGCAACAAGCAGCAAATGAATATGGTAGAAACCAAGCAGCAGCAGCAGCAGCTGCTATTTTCAGCGTTGGATCATGTCTTTGCCTCATCAGTAGCAGCAGCATCATCAAGCTTTGATTTAGCAGCAGCATCTGCTGCAGGACGGATGGCAATAGCTCTGACGCAAGCAAAGCAAGGCATGTCTGCTGCTGCTGCTGCACCTGGTGTGTCACTATCAGCTGCACAGCATGCAGCCAACAAGAAGCAGCAGCAGCAACAGCAGCAGCACTCACAGCGCGTGCATGCTGTTGAGCACAAGCGGCAGAGGGAGCAGCAGCAACATCAGCAGCAGCAGTGCCGCAGAGTGAAAAGACGTCGAGCACTATTTGAGTCTGCCGCGTGTTGCTGTGAGCAGGGTGACTCTGATAAGCAGGCAGCAGCAGCAGCTGTACCATGTGAAAAGAAACATAAGCAGCAGCAGCAGCAGATGTTGGGTTATATCTGTCACATTCTGCCCCTTGCCGCCAAACCTAGTCAACCAGCAGCAGCAACAGCAGCAGCACCAGATGTCAGCAACAGCGCAAGCGATTCATATGGTCAGTTGCTTGCTGTCTTCTACTGTAGAAACATGCAGCAGCTAGCCCAATTACAGCAGCAGCCAGCAGTAGCAGCACTCTGTGGCTGCAGCAGCAGGGTGTTATTCATCTGTCATGTAACACCTGCTGTTGTGGCAAGATCTGCTGAGTATCAACAGTGGATGAGGCAATTGCCAGGTCAGCAGATCATGATGGAGATGCATGATGATCTGATCACTGCTGCTGCTGCTGCTGCCACTAAAGATGGCAGCAGCAGCCGTGACAATGATCTAGGTATCAGGGCTTCAGCAAGGGTTTTATCTCGTTTAAACTTGGTGAGTCCAGAGGTGTTTCCCCTTCCTTATTGCTTAGCCAGACAACAAGGGATGACGAGAGATGATGTGGCAGCAGTTGTGCAACAAGCACAGCAGCAGCAGCAGCAGCAGTCTGCACATGATGTCCCTGAGAAATCACACTCTCAGCCTGGTAGTGCAGCAGCAGACAAGGAACAGCAGCAGCAGCAGCAGCAGTCTGTGGACGTTGCCGCCGACAAAGCGCACTCTCAGCCTGATGGTGCAGCAGTAGAGGAGGAAGGACCGCAGCAGCAGCAGCAAGAGCAGCAGCAGCAGCAGTCCACTCATTATGTTTCTGATAAAGCACACTCACAGGCTGATGATACTGTAGTTGATATGGAAGGACAACAGCAGCAGCAGCAGTTAATCGTCTCCCAGCCCCTGAGCAAGGTAGTTTATGGGAAACTCTTGCAGCAGCTGAACTGGCAGGGCTTGTTCTTTCAACCCACTGCTGCTGCTGCCGCCAGTGAATATCAGTATGAGTGGCAGCAGTGGGCAGATCCAGACTATGAGAAGCAGCAGCAGCAGCAGGCACATCTCGAGCCACTGGTGGTCAAGCAGTTGCAGCAAGAGTTGCTGGAGCAGCGGCCAAAGCTGCAACAGCTGCTGCTTACAGTGCATGACAGGTTTGCATCTGCCTTGCAGAAACAACAGCAGCAGCAGCAGCAGCAGCCGTGTCTGGTGACAAGGAATGGCGTTGGCAGCAGCAGCAGCAGCAAGAAATGCACCAACAAGTCTGCTGCACAACTGCTGAGATTGCGGCTTGCAAATAAGGTACCTGAAGTGCAGCGTAACGTTGTTCCAGCCGCTGCAACGAATGACACACAGGTTGAAGAAACCTCAGCGGCGGCAACAGCAGCAGCAGCAGCAGTAGGGTGTAGATCTGATGCTCAATCCATTATCGATGATGATGTTGATGCTGAGTCCGCACCTGATACGCTGACTCAGCCATGGGCTGCTGAAACTTCAGTAATATTCCTAGGCACGGGGTCAGCTGAACCATCTAAGTATCGGGGACCAAGTGCTATCTTACTGCGAATAGCACCTGGCAGCAGCAGCAGCAGCAGCGGCGGCGGCGGCGGCGGCGGTGAGGACAAAATACCAAGGCCTGCTGCTGCTGCTGCTGCTGCCACTGCCGGAGATGCTGCTGCTGCTGCTGCCAGGTGGTTGCTACTAGATGCCGGGGAAGGGACCTTGGGTGCCATCAAGAGGCACATGGGCCCAGCAGCAGCAACAGCAGTAATCACCAACCTTGGACTGATCTGGATCTCCCACAAACATGCTGATCACATGTTAGGGGTGCCTGCATTGCTGCAAGCAAGGCTACAACTCATCAAGCAGCAGCAGCAGCAGCAGGGTTGTGCGCAAGGATATGACCCGGTGCAAGGATACTCCTGCAGCAGTGTCTTGCAGCAACCTTTGCTGCTAGTAGGTCCCTGGGAGTTGCTGAGCTGGCTGCAGCACCTGCCATGTCATTCAAACTGGCAGTACGTTTATCACTTTGTACCGCTGACTGCATTTTCTGGGGCACTACAATCGAGCAATGCAGCAGTACAACAGCAGCAGGCTGCAGTGCCTCCACCTAGCCCGCCACCGACACCACCACCAGAGCAACAGCAGCAGCAGTTGCTTCATATACAGCAGCAGCAGCAGCAGCAGCAGCAGCAGTTTGTATGGCAGCAGCAGCAGCAGCATTACATGATGCAGCGTCAGCAACTTGTATGGCAGCAGCAACAGCAATTCATGATGCAGCAGGGGTGTGGTGTGCCCTGGTTTCATGCAAACATGCAGCATTGTCATAATATAAGAATGCAACCAATGGTTCCTGGCTCAATGCAGCATCCACAGCTTGAACATCCCATTCCCCATGCTGCTGCTGCTGCTGCTGCTATGGGATGTTCACAGCAGCAGCTCAAAATGCATCATGTAATGCAGCAACATCTTGCTACGACTACTACTACTACTGCTGCTGCTGCTAATCAAGGCATGGTGATGCATCGTAGTCCTCGGACACAGTCAATTCAGCAGGTCAATGGTCCACCACAGAAGCAGCAGCAGCAGCAGAGTGTGCATTGCAATGGAAGCACATTCCCACCACCACAGCAGCAGCAGCAGCAGTCGTTAGTGCATTCTATCATGTGTGATGCATTAGGGTTTGTCAGCTGGCAGTCTGTTGCTGTCCGTCATTGTGCCGGAGCTCATGGCTTGGTGCTTGTTCACAAACAAGGCTGGAAACTGGTCTACTCAGGTACACTGCTGCTATTTGCAATCAGCGTATCATCCTTCGATACAACAAAGTCGCTGACTTTTCATCTGCACCTCATGCATGTTGTGTTTGCTATCTGTTTGAGGTTGCTGCTGCTGCTGCTGCTGCTGTTTCGGGGACTTCAGGTGACACCCGCCCCTGTGCTGCCCTGACTGCTGCTGGTGCTGGTGCCACCTTGTTGATTCATGAGTCAACGTTTGAGGATGATTTAGCTCATCATGCAAGAGCCAAGGGCCACAGCACAATGAAGGAGGCGATGAAGGTGGCAGCAGATATGAAAGCATACAGGTGGGTGACACACATCAAGAGGTTTATAACATTTGTTACATTGCCAGGTAGATGATGGTACGACTTACACAAAAGCACCTGTCTACAAATCATGTGCCGCAAATAAACAAAACACCGTATATGATCACCTTATTGCTATTACCTGTTGCAGCTATGTATTCCTTCAGATGCACATGTATATCTATAATAACATACACATATTCTATATGTACTGTATATATATTGTATTTCATACAATTGCTTATGTATGAATTTGTGTGATAAGTGCAGGACTGTCCTGACCCACTTCAGTCAGCGCTACCCCCGACTACCTGCTGGGTACCCTGCTGATGCCAAGCCTTGGAGCAGCAGACCATTGCTAGCAGTAGATGGAGCAGTGGTGAACTTTGCACTGCTGCCAGTGCTGCCAGCACTCATGCCGGCTGTGGCAGCAGCACTAGAGGAGATAGAGGAGGAGTGAGATCGTGGAGCAGGTTCACTTGACTTGTTTGAAATCGTGGAGACCTGCAGCTTGGACACCTCACTTCAGATAGAAGATATGTAGTGGCTGTTGTGGGTTGATGAGAAATCATTGTAACAGCGACTGATGCCTGATCAAACTGTGTCAGAGACTCAGAGTCACAGCAGTTGGGAGTCCTAGGGGGGTACTGTTAGCTGGCCCTGTGACAAGATATGCAAACACCAGGCAGCTTGGCGCGCGATCTCTGCTATGTTCACAGCACTTGCACGTTTGGCAGAGTTGTGACTGAGATGGCAGTCTCGACCAATACAAAACGATATGACCAACGGAATCTCATATGATCGTGACGGATGTACGGTACTGCTGATTTGGGTATCACGAGCCCACTACCCTGCTTTCTCGCATGCAGTGCATGCACGTGAATCCGACAGTCGATCGAGTATACCAGTACTAGTATCGTTGTTCCAGTCTAGTCAAACATCAAGTGACATAAGCGGGTTTGCTGCATGAACCATGACTTCTCAGCGGCGCGTGTATACTTTTAATACGTTACATGTGTTCAATACGCGCGCATGGCGTTCATGATCTGCTTCCATGAGCCAGCAGCTGGCTTCTCACGAGTGGGCGTCTTTTTCAGAGGGTAACCAGCATGTATTGCACTATGTGCTGTCCAAACTGCCATCGCTGTCAAGAACCCCACAAGCCTACACCCACAACGAACAGCTGCCAGGTACAATCAAAAAAGTAATTTCCTTCTTACAGTCCTTGTTCACATCATGCCTCTCCGTTGACCAACGAGATAGATGAGACTAGTCTCATAGCCATCTTGGGCTACATGAGCACAAATGCATCATGATGTTACCATGGACACAAGGAACAGGCACTGTTTTGGGACTGCCAGCCCTGGTCAGAGGCCAATGATCCCAATGCTCCTGCTTATCGGCTCACCGGAGCAGTATAGATCTATACTAGAAAAGTACTTTTCTACTTAGCAGTCACTAGACAGCTATGATTGCTACTGTTGCCTGGCTATGGCCCTTCAGCACACAAGGTCTCCAGCCAGTCCTCAGTGGCATCACTTTTATGACGCTTTGCTACCTCCAAGCATAACTTTCTGTCCCAACACAAGTCAGGTTGACATGCCTCTAGCCATTGCAGGATATGCAGCTGACTATAAGCAGCAGCTGTCAGAGCTGCAGATGGAGTCCAGCGGGCACCTTCAGCCACTGCCCATTTCAAGATGGCCAGCTGACCGCTTGTGATTGCTTGTTCACACACTGAGGTGTGAGCACCATCCCAAGGGCAAGGTGGGTCCTGTGCTCTCAGCCACTGTAGCACTTCAAGTTGTCCATCATAAGCGGCCCAACAACATACATACTCGTTCCATTCACAAGGTGGGTCCTGAGCTCTCAACCATTGCAGGACATGCAAATGGCCGTTACCCGCTGCTCTTCTGCATGCTTCTGAGTCCCAGGCACAAGGTGGGTCCTGTGCTCTCAGCCACTGCAAGACATGCAAGCGACCGTTACATGCTGCTGCGCTGCATGATCTTGAGTCCCAGTCGCAAGGTGGGTCCTTCGCCCTAAGCCACTGCAGGACATGAAGGTGTCCTTTAGCTGCTGCAATGGCGCACACATTAGAGTCCCAGGCGCAGGGTGGATTCTGAGCTCTCAACCATTGCAAAACATGCACATCGCCATTCCAGGCAGCCCAGAAGCATGTCCAGCTGCTCCAATCACATGGTGCATTCTGTGCTTTCAGCCATTGCAGGACATGCAGATGACCTGCTCTTGCTGCTGCTGTGAAGGCTCTGCAGCACCATTCACATGGAGGATCCTGAGCTCTCAACCACTGTAGGACCTCCAACTGACCACCAGCAGCTGCTGCTCTAAACGTGCTAGCACCCCAAGGGCAAGGCGGGTATTGAGACTTCAACCACTGCAGGACGACTATATGACCTGCCTTTGCAGCTCCGCAACAACCTGATTTTCTGCAGAAATAGCCATGCTGATGCAGCAACTGCAGGAGAGTCAAATCGCCCTGAGCTGCAATGGCTGCGATGAGTTTATCATTCTGATACACTTTGTGTGCATGTTGTTTCAGGAAGTCTAGCAAGCAAGTAGTCGGCAGATCACTGCAGCTGGAAGCATCAATGGTTGTGTAGCCCTGGAACTCGGTGTAGGCTCGCTTGCACACCAGTCTTGCTACTGCAGCCTTGTGGTTGTCGGGTAGGAAGCTTAATATGTGAAGGATGAGATCTATTTGGTGCTGTAGAGACATGCTTAGGTGGTCCAATTCTGTTAAAATGCACTCAGGACTGAAAACCCAACAGAGAGAGGAGTTCCCCAAAGAAATACATAAAGAACTAAAATTTAAGTAAATAGGTAAGGAGATTTGAGAAGATTACAACAACTGTGGCGTGTAGAGTACATCGCGCGCGGTGGCCAATTGGGTTACTATGCCTCTAATGCCTTTAACAGCACTAATAGTGACTATAACGATCGGACACGGTGCATACGGTACATCATATCCTTGATCATATACTATGCGTGATGATCATCAACTTACACCGTCTTCATCCACTGATACACTCACCCCTCAGCACGCACATCCCGAAACCGTGAGCAAGTGGTTCTGCGATGCGGTGCAATGCTGTTATGGCTTTGCAGAGGAGCGAAACATCATGTACAGACATGGGCGTAACCAAAGACAAGATCAACATCCCGAATCTGTACATGCACTGGTAGCAGTCACCAGACAGCTATGGTAGCTACTGCTGGCTGGCTCATCAGAGAGACAGCTATGATTGCTACTGCATGCCTATGGCCCTTCAGCACACAAGGTCTCCAGCCAGTACACAGTGACATCTCTTCTATGAATCTTTGCCACGTGCAAGCAAAAGTTTCTGTCCCAAATCAGGTCAGGTCGATGTCCTTGTAACCATTGCAGGATATGCAGCTGACCAGAAGCAGCTGCTGCCACAGCTACTCTTGCATCCCAGGGTGCATCTTCAGCCACTGCCCATTTCAAGATGTTCAAATGACCACTTGCGGCTGCTCCTTCACACACTGAGTTGTGAGGACTGTCCCAAGGCTCCTGTGCTCTCAGCCACTGTAGGACTTCAAGCTGGCCATTAATAGCAGCCTCCCAACATATCCCCTCTCTCCATTCACAAGGTGGGTCCTGAGCTCTCAACCATTGCAGGACATGCAGATGGCCGTTACACGCTGCTGCTCTGCATGATCTTGAGTCCCAGTCACAAGGTGGGTCCTGCGCTCTCAGCCATTGCAGGATATGAAGGTGTCCGTTAGCTGCTGCTGCAGAGCACACATGTGAGCTCCAGGGGCAGGGTGGATTCTGAGCTCTCAACCATTGCAGGACATGCAGATGGCCATTGCAGGCAGCCCAGACGCATGTCCAGCTGTCCCAGTCACATGATGGATCCTGTGCTCTCAGCCATTGCAGGACATGCAGATGACCTGCTCCTGCTGCTGCGGCGCAGGAGTTCTCGTTCCATCTACAAGGAGGATCCTGAGCTCTCAACCACTGTAGGACTTCTGCCTGACCACCAGCAGCTGCTGCTTCACATGTGCTGGCACCCCAAGGGCAATGCGGGTCTTGAGATCTCAACCATTGCAGGACGGATATATGACCTGCCTCTGCAGCTGCAGAGCAAGCTGATGTGCTGCAGGAACAGCCATGCTGATGCAGCAACTGCAGGAGAGTCAGATCACCCTGAGCTGCAATGGCTGCGATGAGTTCATGCTGCTGATCTGCTTCGCGTGCATGCTGTTTCAGGAAGTCCAGGAAGCAAGCAGATGGCAGATCACTGCAGCTGGAAGCATCAATGGTGGTGTAGCCCTGGAACTCTGTATAGGCTCGCTTGCACACCAGTTTTGCTACGGCAGCCTTGTGGTTGTCGGTTAGTAAGCCTAATACGTGAAGAATGAGATCCATTTGGCTCTGTAAAGACATGTTTAGGTGGTCCAATTCTGTTGAAACACACTCCGGACTAATCTTCTCGACAGAGAGCGGAGTCCTTGAAAATACACAAGAAACTGGATTTCGATCACGAATTGAAGGGTATCATATAAACTGTGGCGTGCAGAGGACTTCGCGCGCGATGGGGATTGAGGGTGATAGGCCTCAGAGAGCACTTTTGCCACCGGACACGGTGCATACGGTGTAGCATGATGAATGATGGACTCTCGATTTGTATCTCCTTGATCTGAATATAGATTCCACCTCAGCACGCAATCCCGTGACAGTGAGCAGGTGGTTCAGTTGTCCCAACAGCAGGCTGCCATGCAAAGTGCAATGCTGTTGTGGCTTCGCAGAACAGTCGGAATACATTATCCAAACAAGAAAGATGTAAGCGAAAACAAGGTTGATATGTCGACAAGGGCTTCAACACTTTCTGGAGCTTTGCTGATGCAGATGCGTCCTGCAGCTGTTTGATACACAGAATGTTGTAGAACGATGTCTGTGTGAATACACAAGTGCCGGGCGTCATGTTGCTGCATCACGTGTCCCCCGTGCTCAATACGCTGAGTAGTGCCAATCGCAGCACAGCGTCACTCCGACCTGGCATATTACAGCATAAGGTAAGAAAAAGCTGCTCTACTGTCTGCATGGACTGTTTGAGACGTTCAAGGCTTCTGGGACGCTGGTTGTAGCTTACTGCAAGGCATCATAGCGAGCTAACACTGCATCGTAGTATAACGCACTTCATCTTGCTGTTCCCTGATCATCATGCCAAACTTGTCCAGCATACCTTCTCTACTGAAATTCGGACGCTGATGGTGGCATCTTGTTGGCCAGTCTGCGAGCAACTGACAGCTGCCTGCTGCATCTCACCCAGCAGCTCAATGTCTCATTAGACAAGAGTTTTCATACTGTCTGCAGGTCAAGACGTTACCCATACTCAGATCGCCTTTCAAGCAACTTCAGGCAGGCACAGTACCATGCTACTGCAGCAGTCAGTCAGCAGCTGCAGGTTCAGTATCTAGAAGCAGTAAACGCTACTACAGCAGCAGCAGAGACAGCAGCAGCAGAAGCATCAACAAACGACCTGTCAGAGAAGTTCGAGCAGCAGCTGCAAATAAGGCAGATGGGGCCGTCTCTGATGCAGCAGCACTGCGCATACTGGGTACAGCTACCTCAAGCAACAGCAGCAAGGCCAGCGACCCTTTCGAGGGGCTCAAAACGCTATGGCAAGGTGCCATCGACCCCAATAACCCGGTGTACAGGGCTTGGCGAGGTTTCCTCATCGGTGCTGCTGCATTCACCGGGGTTTTCATCCCCTGGGAACTAGGGTTTTGTGATTTGGATCACTTCTATACCTTGGACAACTGGGCAGCTTGGATAGATCTGGCACTTGTCCTGCTGTTCATGGTGGATCTGGGTGAGCAAGATCGTGTGTCAGACGTGCAGCAGCAGCATTGGTTTGGTTCATATGTGGTCTTCAGCAGGTGCTGCATCGTGCGGTGGTAGCTGATGTCGCAGCAGCAGCAGCAGCAGCAGCAGCAAGTACGTACTATGATGTTACACAAGGGGAGCCACAGTGTACTCTATGATGCCTTGTTTTGTCATGTACATTCTGCTGCCGCTGCCACTGCTGTTATGTTCAGGTGTAAACCATCTTGTGGCATACGAAACAGATGAACTGCTTGTTGATGAGCCAGGTGCAATAGCAGCAAACTACAGGAGACAAAGATTGGCCCTGGACCTGCTGTCAGCAGTGCCCTTTGACTGGATTGCATATGGGGCAACAGCAGCAGCAGTTGCGACAGCAGCAGCAACATCAACACCTGAAGCTGGTGACATCATTCTGCATTCCCAGGCTGCTGCTGCTGCTGCTGTAAGTCTCCCAGCAGCAGCAGCAGCAGCCGCAGCTGGTGGTGCTATTGAGCTGCTGCCTTCCACAGTACATGAGGCGTTGCCGGCTATTGCTTGCTTGAAGGCACTGCATCTGGTAAGCTTGTTACTTTTGATCTTGCAACACTCTTACAACCAGCATGTGGATCAAATTGTATACATGTGTAGGGCATGTAGCATATACATTTTCAAACACTCACCCATCACTTTGCAATTACTTGCGATGACCCAAGGTTGACAATGCCCTATCAATGATTCTTATCATATCCTTGCATGACTGGGTGCAGCCAGAAGGCTTACTTGCGTAGTATTCCCAGGCTGATGTCATAACATGTTATTTTCCTGTCCATTTAGGTCCGTTTATACCGAGTCCGCTGGTTCTTCCGCTACTTGGAATATGACCTAACCGTCAGTTTACTGACAGTGACGGTTGCTCGTAACCTTGTTATTGTGTTATATCTGACTCACTGGGTGGCGTGTGGATTCAACTTCCTGGCAAGATCTCAGGGATATGACCCAGACCTGCTCGTGGGACTGTAAGTGTACATGTAGTTTGTTTAATTCAACCCAGCTGCCAATTAATAATCATGTAGCAATGTAAAACAATTAAGTGGGAGAAGTTTGCACCGTTATATATTTATCAGATTATGGGAGATGTATCTGTTGGATTTGGGCAAACAGAGTAGCAAAAATAGGTCCTTTCGCCACTTGTTTGACATCTTTGCTGCTGCTGCTGTTGCTGCAGGAACTCCCAGTTATTCACCAGTATCAGTGCCCCTGAGCAGTACCTGTACAGCCTGTACTGGTCAGTGACCACACTGGCTGGTAATGAGTGGAGTGGCATGGACACTGTGCATGATATGAGACAAGTGGCGGCCAACACATTCAGAGCAAGGTGGGATGATCAAAATGATCATGATGATGATGATGATGATCATGACTTAGTCATGCACAAGATACAGATACACAGACCACATCATATCAGCCCCACGTGTAGAATCTGATTCTGCACAACATTATGAGTATCTGTATGCAGGCTGTTCTGCATTTAGGAACCCAACTCACTGCCAACATCCTCATCTGCTGCTGCTGCTGCTGCTGCTGCTGCTGCTGCGCCATGTTATCTGTCTCTGCAGTGTGTTTCTTCTGTTCAACATTGCTCTGGGAGCTTACATACTTGGAACAATCACGCTGCTGGTGGTCAAGAATGATGAAAGAACAGGGAGGTGAGTAGTGGTGATATTGATATGAGCGAGATATGCTGTTTGTATTATACTGTTTCCGAGTTGTGACTTGTTAGATCGTCAGTTTTACCCACTTGGATGGATCATGATTCACAATATCTGTTTCAGTCTTGTTTGGGTGTATTTCTTGTGGCCATGTCTGGGTTTGGGAGCTTTTCTGCAACATTTGGATCTGGGTTTGTTGTCAACATATGATTGTCAACGTGACTGTTGATATTCAGGTATCGTGATCTGAGCAGCAACTTGAAGACGTACAGTCTGTTGAACCGTCTTCCTCCCGAGTTGAAGGATGAGATGCAGGAGCACCTCCGAATGAACTTCAACCACCAGGAGGCATCTGATGATCAGGTGAGAGAGTGAGGGGGTGGTGGGACCAGCAGTGAGTGGGTGGGACGTAGTGAATAAGTGGGACCACCAGTGAGTGTGTGGGACCAGTGGTGAGTAGGCGGGACCAGCAGTGAGTAGGTGGGACCAGCAGTGAGTGGGTACATGGGAGGGGCAGGGACCAGCAGTGAGTGGGTACATGGAGGGGGCAGGGACCAGCAGTGAGCGGGTACATGAGAAGGTGA
>LWCB01013051.1:0-13414 GCA_001630525.1 Coelastrella sp. M60 | reverse complement strand
CCATGCAGCAATATCCTCCTGGAGAAGCACAGCAGCAGCAGCAGCATTTGATGAATAGCTTGCATCAACTATGCGCTTATGATGACCGTCCATGTGGTAGTAGATCCACAGTATACCAGCATCAGTGCAGCACCTAATGTTGGCATTGCAAACCTCAGTCTGAAGGGGTTCTAACCAAAATGCATTCAGAATTACCATGTAACCTGAACTTGATTCCCCTGGCACAATCACCCAGGAACCTTTTCAACCACAGCTCTGGGTTGAAAGCTGTGAGCCCACGTTCCTTGACTTGCCATAGTTCACAACATAGCAGTGTACGCAGGTTGACAGTGCATTGTGCACTCTTGCATCGCCAATGACGCTTCTCCTCAGACAAACAGATATCATGCACACAAGGACATCATAGACATGCGTGAGACAACCAATGCAAAAGTCTGCTACATGAGTCGTCCTACGAATGCGTATCCAATAAGTCAAAATCCCAAGCAACCAACTAATAGTGCCCAATGCAAGCTATGAACCTTCTGAGCCAAGGACTGATAGTGGCAGTGCTGATAGTGCCAGTATCATGGTTGCTGCCGCTGACGCCCAGGTCGCCATATGCATGCAGACACGGCAAAAACGCCGTCCAATGCGCTTCCAGCGACGTTTGTAAGCGTGTAGCTGCTGAACTACTGCAACATAGCTTCGAACCCTGCTGCTTATGCAAGCTTCTCATTATGAATGAGAGCGTGCACTATGCTGCTGATAAAGCAAAGGAATTCGACCAAAGCAGCATACATATTATGTTAAACTCTGTGTTGACCGCGAGGTCACTGTTACAACAGGCCTAGCCTGGTATTGGTAATGGCAGGCGTTTACTCACGACATTGTTAATGGTAGGTTGACTCACGACAGCATGCTCACCATATACAAAGCTTGAACTGAACAGTGACACACTTTCAGACCAACTACTTCATCTTAGTAGGTCGTTTGGGTGCAGTATCTCTTGCACATGGCGTTTGTTGCTTGCACTCACCGTCACCTTGGGCGTGCTTTCGGCACAGCAGCTCCGTCACGTAATGTGCTCGCTTCGCCGCGTCACATACGCTATGTAAAAAGCGTACACGCGGCTTCAGTAGGCGATGCACTTACAGCGGCTTCAGTAGGCGATGCATTGACAGCAGCTGCAGCTGCAGCTGGTGCCGTACTTGGTGCCGTGGTTCCTTTGGGCACTTTAATATACACGACAAGCAATGATATAAAAAAAAAACTAAAGGAGGACAGGAAGGAAACCAAGGAAGACCTGAAAAGTCAGAGGCAGGAGCTCCAGAGTGTTCTCCAGAGTGCCCAGGAAAAACTAGAGCGGAGCATCAAGAATGTGGAGGAAGGACTACAGCGAGAGATCAAGAGTTTGAAGGATGACATCAAGAGTTTGAAGGATGACATCGAGAGTGAGAGGGAAGAAATAAGGACGATCAAGGAGGACATAGACACTCAGGTGAGGAAGAAACTCAGCAGTATGGTGTGGCAGTAGTTTGTTGTTCATCTCCTGCTGTTTGCTTGGAGATAGCAGTGTGCAGCGTCCACAGCAGTTAGGCTTAACCCATGCCAGAGAGCTACACTTGATGTACACTCATCAAGCAGAGCTGCATTGCCATCATCCCCGCTTCATGGTCCCCAAGTAATAAGCAGACAAGACATGATATGGAGCATTGCTTGTTACACCGTGCTCGGAGCTGTTGCCCTTGTTGTGTGGTCAATGCTGCTTGTGGGTTTGTTGTTGTTTTTGATGGCTTGCTATGCAGTCGAAACAGCGCAAGGGCTTCTTCAGCCGTTGACAAGTGATGAGCGGCATGTCATACTTCAGGTGAGCCTTGCAGTTACCACAGGCATCATCAACAACACTGCCGCTTGGCTTGACAAGACACCTCTTGTGCATAATCAGGAGTAGCACCATGACTCATGTGGTCGCATGTAACATACATGATCAAGAAGCATTCACAGCAAAACAGGCAACCATAGCACATGTATCAAGTATGTTGTTGACACCTCCTGCTATTGTCTTCGTTGTCTAATGGTTCTTCAGGCACCTTGATCAGCTGGTGAACACATCTCAGCAACAGCAGCAGCAGCAGCTGGTGAACACACGACAGCAGCAGCAGCAGCTGGATGAATGTGGCGATTGACATCATGTTGGTGTCACACCGTAACAGTAGATAGTAGAGCGTCAGCACCCAAGGCTATGATATCAGCAAGGCAACGACAGCAGCGACGGGAGGACATTGTGTGTATGACTGTTAGCAAGCACGTGTACACAACAACAACACGCTCGTGCTTGTACATATAACGCAGTTGTGTTGTCTTTGTGGTTATGCTGTCAGCACTGATAGGTGTCCCCAGATTGACCAGATAGGTTGAGGGCTTAGGCCTCTGATATCCCCTAGATCATACTTGTTGAGCATGTTACCATCTTGCGGTATTCAAATTCTGATGTGTATGCGCTTATCATTCTTGCTATTTGATGATTGCACTGATAGGTTTAGGAGATGAACTTATGATGAATATGAAGTAGTGAAGCGTCTTGATAATGTTGATCAGTTGACATATGAAGCTTGTGGTGATGATGTCGATTTCTTGTCATACCTCTTTTTTTTGGTTCAAATCTCATGCATTGCGTGAAAGATTGTATGAGCGGATACGAATAGTGAATGATCGTAGTGCCAATTTCATGCATCCCTGATTATAATCAATGATCACGAGCATGTGGGTGGGTTTGTTGACAAACATGTCACTATCAGGTATTGGGTACATCCCAGGTCATTCCTAGTATTGCTAGATACCACACCCAAGCATGGAAAGTCAAAAGGTTCTATGAGCGTGTTGCCGGAAGCAACTTGCATGTGCAGCCAGGAAGCAGCAGATGCCTTTTGCAGAAGTCGTGCAAATTTGCGTTTAAACGCCGCTCAGATGTCAAAAAGTTGACAGCAGGAGGTATTCAGCAAGGCAGAAGCCGCAACCGCTAGCACAAGAACAACAAGCACTATTCGTGCGATGCAAACAGGCAGCAAGCATGTCAAGTTACATGCTATGTCCCACCACATATACACAGCAACACCAGCATGGCACCAGTCTAGTCTAAGACCTGTACCATATCAACAGGTGCACCGCTGCACTGCTGTCTTTTGCGCATACCATCACTCACAAGCAGAAAACAGCCACTGGCATGCAGTGCTTAGAGCTCAAGAAGTCATAGGTATCCCTATACAATCCCCCACGAATGCACCGCTGCACCATCTCATCAACCAGTTGAACAGCAGCAAGCAACAGTAGCATGAGTGTGTCTCACAATACACTACACTATGCCTTGACGACTTGCATGCCACACTGTGGCAGCAATTCGCTGATCATACATAAAACACTGCTGCACCACCTCATGCTTTAATTGCAGCAGCAGCCAACCCGCATCACCACACTTTCCCTATGCAGTATACTATATGAAGAGGCCTGTCAGCCCCCACCGTAGTGCAGACAGCTGCCACTAGTGGTGTTCAGCACTGTTGATAGTGTTTGGGTGAGCAGTTGCCAACAACCAAACACCATGCAATGCTACAGACTGTTAGCAGCCCCCTAGCAGCAGCAACTGGTTGTGTATGTCAGGCATCTTTGCATTTACTGTGATGCAAATTTCCTATCGCTGTTAGTAACCTATCACAACACCAGGCACAAGCCCAGTCCCCTGTTTCCTGTCAGAAACCAGGAAATGCTGCTGCTACCCTATCAGGAGGAAAAGCAAAACTCCACACAGATGTAGGGCCGCAGTGTAAGTCCAAGCAGCAAACCTCTGTCTGTAGTCACAAAGACACCAGTGCACCGCTGAACCGCCGCTGCTGGCAGCAACTGCATCACCAACTGTTATCAGTAGCAGCGACTCAAAGTTTAATCAACACCATGCTGCATGTGACAACTATAAGCCTAAGTGAACAGGAATGTGCATGCAGTCAGTCTTAGCAAATACTGTGTGACTGCCCGTTTGCTCATGGCAGCCAACAAGCACTGCACTCGGACATTGCAATGTCTCCATATCATCGGGTACTCCACGCAGTGCAAGGAGCTACACAACACCAGTACTCAATCGTTCCTATCAGCATGAGCAGGATCACCTGTAAAGCTCTGCAATTTCAAGTCATTTTCTGCCTCCTCTTCCTCCCAGTACTTGGGAATGTCCAGGATCAACCGTGCATTATCCACATTGTACATGTCCTGTCGCCAGCCTCCTGCCTTTTCAACCTGACGCTGCAGCAGGTTCCTCTCAGCATGGCAGTCAATCATGATGCGGTAGAGGTATGCATGCTCAGAGCTCTTGCCTATCCTGAAGATGCGCTGTGCAGCCTGTACATCCTGTTGTGGATTATCACTGAGGCGTGTCTGGTACATCACATTGCACACCTGCTGCATGAAGAAGCGTAAGTAGGTACAGTCCGGAAACGCAAGATACAATGATGACCACAAACCACACATCAAGCCGCCACACTTGGTATGGCAACATAGATAAGGTTATAAGGTTCCCGCTAGGGTTAGAAAGCAGCCGGTTGCCTTTCCAGCCTGTCGCTGATGCAAATTGCATGAATTGTCAATCAGACGGTGCACAGAATGATGGCGCATGGCATTGTGCTTGTTATGACCAGGCAGTGCATGCAGGGCCTCAACTCATGAGCTAAACTGATCAGATATCGCAGTAACAGATGTTCTGCAGTATAAGAGCCCTTTGTTGGTTTACTGCAGAGTTTAGGAGTCATCTATGCTCACCTGCAGTCCGTCATGAGTTATGACTCATGACCCTCACTGATCGCTTGGCACTGTGCTATCAACACAGGCGGCGGGTGAACAACAGGCTTCTCCTTAGCCCAAACTGCAGCTGCCTCCTTGAAACCAGCAATGGCTGCAGCGGCTGCATTCTTCTTCGCCTTGTTGCTTGACTCCAATTGCAGCCCATCAAACATTGTACGGCACCCTCCAGCACAACCAGGCACCGGAGCCCAAAGGAAGTTTCGTGCAATGGCAGCGTCGAGGTCATTCCGATTGCATAGGACAATCACTGCATCTTTTGGGTGCTGGTGGTTGGCATGGTTCACCACAAAGTATGCCTTACTTGGCACATGTAGCTCGCTGAGCAGGCGCATAACAGCCTTGTCCATAAACATTTCAGATGCAGTGGCATAACCCTCAGCCATCTTGCCTGCGCACAGTCATGAGCATTCCGACATGCTGCATTTCTGATTCATTTTTATACAAACATCGTGATTACTGATTAGCACACTCGTTGGAGGCAGAGCGCATAGCACTTGCTGCATGCATGCGCAATCAATAGCAGTGCCGACTGCTATGGTTGGCACACACAGAACTGTACTATTTGATTGCTGACAAGGCCCAAGGCACGAGGCATGTTGTCTGCTGGCAAGCAACTTGGGACAGTTGTTGGCACTTGATTCATTGGTACTCAAGCATTTGTGATGGTGTCCCACATGTATATAGTAAACTGCAAAGTGCAAGTGCAACTTCCGAACATGTAGTATATATAATCCTTGATACGCATGTCCTTAATACAGGTGGCTGCTGCTTACTGTACTGCTTACCTGCATCTTCAAGGCTGCGTAGAGTCCTGGCCTGCACATGTTGCTCAATCACCTGGTGAATTGTTTTCTGTGTTTTGCGGCTCTTCAAGGCGCTAGATCGGCAAGCCTCATCAAGGGGCAGATGGTCTTTGTCCTTTTCAAACTGCTCCAGAAGTTGGTGTACCTCGCGGCGACCAGCCGCTCACTGTAGTAGATGTCTGGCTTATTGCATAGGTAGCACCGTGACAAGACCATCTCTGCAGGGAACAGGAAGGGTAGCACCAATAGGCGTGATACTGCCTTAAACCCCAGAGCCTCATTGGGCACCGCGTCTTTAAGGTACCAGGAAGGAGGCAAGGATGTGCCATCTGCAGCTTTGGGCTCAACTTGAGCAATGTTGAACAATCGCTATTACAGCACTCTCATTGTCGCATCCCTTCACCGCCTCGTCTCTGGTGACCCATGCAAGTGGGTTGCGCAGGTCCCTCCACTTGTTGTTGTAAGGTGTTCCAAGGAAGGCCCCAGCAGGTGACAGCAGACTCAGAAACACTCTGCATGATTACGAAACTGTTTTTACCGTCCTTGGTGGCTTGCAATTCGTCCGCGGAAAATGAGTTGGCTGTGTAAGTATAGCCTATACTTATCATAAGCTAAGACCCTATCTCAAGTTAAGACGCGGAAAGCTGCTGACATGGGTAGAAGCAAGTGACAACAGACGACATGGGCCAGAGCATGTAGCCTGATCATCATAGCAAGGGTGGCTAGGCAACAAGGCATATATACTAGATACTTGCTCAGCTTGACAAAACTTCACAGAGGACGTTCTTGGTGTCAGAGTGTCAACCCTGCAGCTGATGCAACATGCATTGCAGATCTAGCACTTGTTGCTGCACAATGACATGCACATGTTCAACATCAAGGGCCTTGAATGCGCATCAGCAGGTGTAAAGATGTACACAGGTCCCAGTACAGAAGCTCCGTACCCACTGGATGCTTCACTGCGAACCATCAGCAGGCATGGCTCATTCTTTTGCTGGAACCCACCTACGATTACACGCTCAAACTTGGCCTCTGCAAGACGATCGTGCCACTTGCCAAGCATAGTATACGAGATCACGCAGATGGAGTCAGGCTGCAGATTGTCCAGCGCTACCAGGGCAGCGGCTTGTAGGCAGATGCATGCAGGCCACCATTTGTTGAGCATTGAGACAAGGCCCTGGTTCTCTGCTTGTCTGCATGCAGCTGCTACGGGTGGCAGATTGATGGGCAAACAAACTGCTGCAACTCCCAACCATATGCTGCCAAACTGGTAGCCACATACCATTTCCTGAGCTCTGCCAGCTGGCCAAGCAGCACTCTCCAGCCATACACCAAATGCAGCTGGAAGGCCTCAAAGGTCCTGATGACACCCTGGGGCTCCCTCTTCAGCCTGCAGGGCTTCACCAAAGTCAGTCACGGCGCCATCTGGCAAAGGGGACTGCAGGTGAATGCGCAACACCTCACCATCAGCCTTGACTGTTGTAGGAGAGACCTGTATACCTGCAGCAACAACAACAATGCAAGGACATGTTGAGGATCAGTAATGATGCGGCTGGGACATGGAATCGGACTTCTGAGGTGTCTGCCTTGCTCATCAACCCAGCACCCAGCATCTGCTGTACAACCATTGTTGACAGCAAATGCTAGAGACAGGCCGCATGCCGCAGATCACCAGACCCAGTGCCTGTGAATGTGCATGCAGAATCTGTTCACCACTTCACCACCTGGCAAGAGGCAGCGACCAAACAGCAGGCGGAATGCCGACCGGGCCTGTGACAGCACATTGTTGAGGCTGGTGGCTCGCTGCCCCTGAAGTTGAACGAGTCCAAGTACCCTGCACAATCAGGAGGTGTAGCTGGGTCAGGGCTATGTTCAGCGCAGTGCTGTGCAAGTACTGAGCAGGTGAGTAAAGCACAGACCTGCAGCAGTTCTGGCACTGCTGAAGTTCACTCCTTGGCACAGGCATGGGAGCACTGCCTTAAGCATCCTTAATGTGGAGGGGTGCCACAGCAGGAAAAGATGTAGGAACTTATCGGCCGGTGACTATGTCAGCCTCAATGGTCAGTGGGTCATCATTGACACACAGCAGCTGCAGCAGAGTGCCCAATTGCCTGGACAAGTTCCTGTTTTCTGGTAGCTCCAGGAAAGCCTTGTGGCTGGCATCTTTTTCTGCAAACTCTGCAATGCCTTGTTTGATCTGTGCTGGGCTAAGGCTGACCCTGCTGGCTATGCTGATGCCTGGACCTGAACCTGCTGACGCAGCCCCTTGTGCAAGCACATGCCGCCACAGTGGCAGACCAACAGCACAGACCCTTCGTGCCAGCTGCTTGACCAGAGTTGGGTTCACACGCATCCTGGAGCCACGCACACGGGGTGTGGGCAGGACCTGTCAAAGTTGCAAGCAGCACCAGGTGAGATATGAATCAAGGGCCACACACACCATTAAATGCACATGAGTGATGTGCGCATCAAAGTGTGTGACGTTGTGCAAGGTGCATAGGTGACCCATCTCAGGGCATCAATACAGATGCAAAAGCGGTTCATGATCACAAGAGCCTGCCGATGAAGGCAGCCGACTTCTCAAGAACACTGTGGTTGTGTGTAGAACACTGTGATAAGCTGTTGACAGTCTGTGATACGAGCAGATCTCTATGTTGCTGAATAGCAAAGGTTTGCAATAGCAACCAACTCTGGCCAGTGCCAAAACAAGACCAGATTTGGAACCTAGTTTACAGGGTCTGTGCATATACAAATGGGCAAAGTGTTCACGTTGCAGCAATTGACTGTAGTACTGCTGCAGGTCATGACCAGATTCGCTTCAAAAAACACATGATGTTATGACCTCACAAAGTCTCTTTTTACATGTTGGCTGTAGTGTTTGTGACTGACTGTGACGGTCAAGTCTACTGCTACAACATACCAGACCAGATCTGCTTTAAACCTGTGTTGCAACCATGTATACTATAGCATGAGACATCACATATGAGGCAGGTTCGCTAGATTGTGATATGCAAGGATCGTCTTTGCTTGATGCAGACACCAGAAAGGTCATCTGGGGTACGATTGGTTTCCTTATGGCATAGCAGTCGGCACTTGTTTATTGTGCTGTAGCCTACTTCATTGCATTGGGTTGCTTTGTTTGAGCTAGTCGTGGACACGACGATTGTGCCCTCACCTTGTAGACGACCTTCTGCAGTAATGGGCCTGTCCATTAGTGGCATTGGCCTCTCCAGCAAGCCAATCTTCATCACCGGTGCATTCACCACCACCATCGTCATGTGCTGCACTCTGCCTTTCAGCTGCCTCTGTCAGCAACTGCCTGGACTTCTTGCTGGCCCTCTGCCTTTGCCGCTGTTGTTGCTGCTTCTCACTTCTAATTTGTGGGGCCACTGCAGGTGCGCTAGTGAGTGCCAGGTCCTCAGCAGTGGCAGCAGCAGCTGCAGCAGGCTGCACTGGAGCATGGAGCAGTTGCTGGTTGCTTGGCTGTGGTCGCGCTGATGCATACATTGGGCTTTGCATAGCGCCTGCTGGTGGTTGTGGAACCCAAGCCGGAGGCATAACAGGCACCCAACCCCAGGCAGCTTGCATTGGTGCAGGTGAGCAACCATACACCGCTGTAGGATAGCTGTACTGCCATGGGCTGAATGCTGGGGCATGTGCTGGCAGGTTGTTGGGTGGTTGATAGGGTTCTGCAGGCGGTATTGCGGGGCACCAGGGAGGGTATGCATGGGGTAGCTTGAGGAGAAGATCGGAAAGGGCGGCTGGGAAGGTGCTGCAGCCATGGCCAGTCCAGCTGGATGCAGGGCACTGTGTTGCATAACTGGCATTGCAGCTGGGGTTTGGCTGTGTTGCTGCCGTAATTGCTGATCAGGTTGTTCTATCGGAACCTGTGCTGCTTGCATCTGTTGCTGTGAAGTTTCTTGCTGCTGTGGTGCTATTTGACAGGTGCTTGGCTCATTGGCTTGATGGTCAGTTGTACTCATTCTGCCCTTCTTGATGTTGCTGCTCCTGTCTGCAAGCAGGTACAACTGCTGAGCTGGTCCTGCTAACCCCTGCAGAGCTTTTTGGACAGCATCAGGACCAACCAACCATGCCTCAGTAGCTCTATCTGCAGCTGCTGCTGGACTACCGAACATGCTCCAGCGGCCGCTAGAGAGTGTGACAGTGCTGAGCTCAGAGCCTGTACGCTGGTACACCTGTTGTGCCAGCTGCAAGGACTGCTACGGCACACGCTGAAGCCGTTTGAAAGTGCTGGCGCTGTAGAAGACCAGGCTGTCTGGCACAGGTGCCTCATCAAGCTGCAGTTGCACCTCACGCAGCATGCCATCCTGCACAGTGCCCAGGGATCTTATGATACCTTTGAACAAACCCTGAGCTAGGTGAGGGTCCTGTCCAGCACCATACATGATCTGAGGTGCCTCTATCACCACCTGCTGGCCTGCAGCAAGTTGCTGGGGTTGTTCGCAGCCTTCACAGACCCAATAGTCCTCATCTGGTACTGCTGCTAGCCCAAAGCAGCCCAGGTGAAACCCCTGCTGGCACTGCTCACAAATGAGCATGGATTCTGGACTGTCCTGTGCCCCACAGCTCAGGCAAGCTGTGTCAGGATCTATAGGATCTCCAAGTGTCCCATCATCATCCCCCATGGCGACTGCAGAAGCGCATAATCACAGTTGTCTGTTGTCTAATCAGGGCTATGACAACTACATGCATGGGTCATGAGAACAGATCAGTAGACATGTATGGCAGTATGCTTGCACCAGGCCTGGCCCAGGTGGTAGCTTACATGAGCAATCTGCAAGCGGCCAACTTAGTGTCAAAACAAGTTTGAATGCATCTTAGCTCTGTTTCATGTTGCCACTGCGTCTATTTGCAGTTTGACAGCAGATTCTGTCACCAGGTCAGGCTGGTTGCTGTTCTCAGCTGGATCGTGGCATGAGTTCGATGGCATGCAGCTTGCGCACAGCGGAGTTTGCGTAGGGTGGTTGATGTCTGATGTGTTGTGGCAACTGCGTAGCACTCGTGGCACTACAGTTGAACAGTTCTGCTGCTTTGCAGTGGTGCTGCTTGCATCGCAAGTGCGTTCGTAGGTCAGTTTGTGTAATGCAGCGCACCTTTATAGGTCGTCTAATGAGAGTCTGCAGTTCCAACGGTGCAATTACGGCACAGCAACGACTACAGTCGGTGGCAAGTTACGTAAACCAGCTCTAGCCCGTGTAGCATCTGTCTTCAAGCATAGCCTCCTGTCACTGTCTCGGAGGTTGAAAAGAGGTACCTCTCATCCAAGCAAACATTGGCATAACCTGCCTTAGCGTCTGTTGCGGTGCAACGCTCGTGGTCTGCAGTACGTATGTCGTTGCTCAAGGTTGCGAGAGCAGTACCTGCAGGTTGCGTATCAGCCAATTACCATCTCAATGCATTAGCAACGGTTAATATAGTGTAATTGAAGCA
This sequence comes from Coelastrella sp. M60, assembly GCA_001630525.1. Taxonomy (NCBI): domain Eukaryota; kingdom Viridiplantae; phylum Chlorophyta; class Chlorophyceae; order Sphaeropleales; family Scenedesmaceae; genus Coelastrella; species Coelastrella sp. M60. Next base: position 2,330 of record LWCB01013051.1, on the reverse strand, counting down.
GTTGGTCCAGCTTGGGTTTAGCCTCCAGTCTGTTTTGTGATAGCGTTCATTCTGATATGAGCAGCTGCAGTACACAAAGTCATGTTGGACGATGTTCGTGCTGGACGGTGTCCCCCATGGACTTTACTAGTAGCAACATGTCTGTTAGCCAGCTTCAGGACAGGAAGGAACCACAACCATTGAGCTCATGTAGCACGCATTGGCCTTGCCGAAGCAAGTAGATATGTTTGATCTTGCTGTGGCACTGCAAACTGAAATGGCATCTAGCATGACAAATGAAGTGCATACCCCTCACGCCTGCAGGAAATGCTTGTGTGCTTTCAGGACACATTTCTGACAATGAGAACTGCTGCAGCATAAAACTGATTCCGCGCAGACTACAAAGTAAACCATTGAACAACTTAAAGCCCTAATGACTCATTGCATATTCGACCAATTCCTAAGCAGTGACAATTAAAGCAACTACCCGCTAGCACTCTCCTGCGGCACAGGTGGCTCTGATGCTGATTCAGATTCGGAGCTGCTATCTGTGCTGTTCTGACTAGTTTCCTCGTCACCAAATTCCAGCTCCTCAAAGGGTTTCCCTGTACTAGGGTTCAAGCCCGGCAGGCTAACCCCTTCAATGGCAGCAACTTCCGTACTAAAACTCTCCACACCATCACAACCTTCATCAATGAACTCTATTGCTTTCATTGCATCCTCTGACAACAAGTGTGCAAAACTGCTGTTCATGCACTCTATGGCACTCTGCCAGGCTGCCTGTGTCCAGCCTGAGTAGTTGGGGTAGTAGGCCTCTGCTACCATGCACATGCTGGGATCATTTAGTGGGGCTTTGGCCCACTCAACCACCGTATCTGCTGAGATGTTCTTAGAGGAAGCAAAGGGTGCCAGGTAATGCCAGCCATCGGGGTGTATGATGAAGAAGTCTAGATAAATGTCAGCCTCAGTGACATTGGCTAGTGGGAAGGTCTTCTGTAGACTCCTCACCACCTGCTGACGCACTGCTGGTAGACCACCAGCAGCATGGACTGCCCGCCAATGGGCAATGCAGTCGGGATCAGCAGCGTAGACTGAAGGCAGGGATGGACAAGGCAGCACAAATCACCGTCAGTCAGTTGCAGGTCTTGTTCCAGATATGCTAGCTCAGAGCTGCTCCATGGAATGTAGGATGAAGCTGCAGCTATAGGATGGACAGGCCTTGTTGACTCAACAAATGCTGCATGAACCTGGCAAGGCAATACAGGTACCCCGCAACGCAGATACCCGGCCAACATGCATATCACACTATCATCATGCCATCAACGGTTGTGCTGATATCAGCAGATATCCGAAGATACAAGTCATATCTTGCTGTACTGCTGACAAACAAAGGGCTTCTTTGCATTGCATTATGCGGAGCACTATATGAAGGTTAGGACACCGTGCACTCACTTGGTCGTGTTGCATTGACTGACTGTGTGTGTGGGTAGGCTGGGTACATGCTGAACACTGTGCACTGCTCATCCGTCACAATGTCAAACTGAGTGTACTTGTCCACTGAGTAGTCCTCCCAGAACCTCCTTCTGAAGAATGCATTGTAGACTGCAGCTTCAATGGGTTTGATGGATTGAGCCACTGGGTGTGATGCCAGCTCAGTGCCCAAGTTGCCACCCAATGTCCAAATGTCTTTGGGACCACTGGCAAAAACCAGCTGATTGGCAACAAAGGCAACTCCATCGGCTGCTGTAGCTGCATACTTGAAGCTGGTGCTGCCAGTGCCATTATCTGCTGCAGCTGATGCATTAACACCCACAGCCAAGGGCCCAGGAGGGCTGAATGCTCGAAGAATATTGCTGCTGTGCTCAGCAGACTGTGAAGCAGTAGCACTGGTACCTGCCGGTCTGCTGCAGTTCATGCAGTACAAGCACTGCACATCACTGCCTGAGAAGAACCTGACACCTTGAGCTGCTGCTTTGCCCCGGAGCCTGTCCAGAATCTCCTTCCACCCGCCTTGGGGGAGGTACTCAACGTCTGGCGCTTGATCGCCTCGACTGGCCTCGCTAACAGCATACTCAATCCAAGCACAGACATCTATAGGGACAAGGTAATCAGCTGGCTCCATTGTGCCAGCCACAAAAAAGTTGTAGGCTTCCATACCAACCGCATCGATCATGTACTGCTTGACTGTTGCATACTTGCTGCAGTTGTTGATTGGGCTTTCTGCGGTTATGTTGGTGATGGGGTTGGTAGTAGCTTCTCCTGAAACAAGGTACTCCCATATCCAGCCGTAAAGGTTGTCCATGCTGCCTTCAACAGGCTTCACTGTGAACAAGGGTTTACCTTTCATTAGG
>LWCB01013048.1:0-12645 GCA_001630525.1 Coelastrella sp. M60 | reverse complement strand
CTATTGGAAGCTTCAGGGACTTGGGAAGCTGCAATGCAACAAGTCACAACAGCAGCAGCAGCAGCAACAGCAGCAGCAATGGGTACACCGCCAGCAGCAGCAATGTAGCCCCCACTCGTATCCAATAAAACCAGTCTAGAATTGACCCATACACAGTTGTCCCATCACAAAATAGATTTGTATGTGACATAAATTCATGCACACTCATTGCTATAGCTGCACGCCCTAATGCTTCAGACTGTGCAGCTACAGCAAGCAGTATGCAAGTCTTTTTGTTAGAAAGTAGTCTGGACACCGCTGCTGCTGCTGCTGCTGCGGGCAAATCACCATACAAACCATTAATCTTTCTTACCTGCACCCTTACAACACATGGCGCAATAAACTCTAGAGCTGCAGCAAGCAAGTATGCGAGACTTCGTGACACATAATATGAATTGGACTCTGCTGCTGCTGCTGCTGGCAGAGATTCACCATTTAAACTTTAAATCATTTCATTTCTTACCTGTGCCAGTGTGTTCCAGAGCCCCACTGCCTCAGCAGGAGCAGCAGTGCCAGCAGTCACCCTGGACAGAATGCGCTCAAGATCATGACGCTGCTGCTGGAGCCAGCTGCCAACACCTGACAGCAGCAATGCACTGCTGCCAGCAGCAGCAGCAGTGTTGGTGTTTGTCCCAGTGCCCTCAGCTGCAGACAGTAGAGCCTGCAAGTCAACACACATTGAAAGATGGTCATGTCTGAGTGGGCAACCTATGCTGAGGTTTGTATTAACACATATTCGCTTTTCATTATACCGGATTACTTCCACATGTGTGACGTCATAACAGTCAGTTAGCTGGAGTAACAAACAGCCTTGTCATACCGCAGCCCTTCCCGGATACTAGTTGCATCAAGCAGACTCAGCTGAAACACCGCGATTCAGATATACCAATGCAAAAATATACACCCAAAACCACCTTTATGGAATACGTCACATTGACAACAAAGAAAAAGCCAAAGTTACACCTACCAACAGAGTTCTTACATGCAAACACAACACCTATACTAGTGAAACCCCAGCCTAGTAAAACCCCGGTATCTTCACACCCTTGTTACCTGCACAGCATCTTGCCTGTCAAGTATCATCTGTCTATCAGCAAGAGGAGCTGACAACCAGCGGCGCAGCAGACGACTGCCAGCAGCAGTGGAGCAGCGGTCAAGAAGATGAAGCAGCGAGCCTTGGACACCCCGGGAAGATGACGAGACATCAACACCTGACGTTAACAACACACACATGTAACACACAGTGCAATACGCCAGTACTTATGAACAGTCCACCTCTGCAATGCATACATTACATCTCTTAAGCTGCATATGAAGTTGCATTGGTTTGCAATAACCAGGCAATAGACAGGAGTCGTGATGTCGATGCATTGTATGCGTGCATTTGTACAGCAGCAGCAGCAGCAGCAGTAAGCAGCATGCATTATACCTGTCTGCAGTATCTGTAGTTGCCTCAGTGCGTTGCCGTCCAGCTTCATCTGCTGCCCCACCCCTAGTGGTCTAAACCCTGATGTGCATTTCAGCACACGAGTTAGGACAAATGAACTCAGATACAGCAATGCACCACGCAATGCACGAAGTACTACATGTGGCAATGACAAGATAAACTGCAAATCATCCTGGCTGCTGCTGCCATCGCTGCCAGCAGCAGCAGCAGCATCCTCAGCAGCAGCAGTGCTCTCCTGATAGAATTCCTGCAGGTGCTGCAGTGAATCAGAACCTAGGTAACCCTGACTGCTGCTGCTGCTGCTGCTGGTGGTGTGCTGCTGCTGCTGCCGTTCTAACCTGCATTTCTTGCCTGACCCTGCTATGTAGCTGCTGAGTAGTCTATCTGTTGCTGCTGATATTGGTTCTACTACGACAATATCAGCTGGACTGAATGACAGCAGCACTGCTTCAAGGGGTGTAACCAGGCTGCTGCCAGATGCACCGCTGCTGCTGCTGCTACTGCTGCTGTTGCATAGGCCATAGGCAATGTCCCCGCTCCCAACATCCACTGCAAGGACACCAAGGGTTCCACTGCTGCTGCTATGACTCAGCTCTTGCTGCTGCTGCTGCTGCTGCTGCTCTGCAATGACCAGCAGGTAGTTTGCTGCTGCTGCTGAGCTACCTGCCCTCAACATGTTCTCTAACTCCTGACTAGCCTCAATAGCTGAAGCCTCGCCTGAACAACACACCATAAAGCACACAGTGACTAGCACAGCAATGAACAAAGTGTCAACAACACTGACATCAGATCCACTGTTTGGCTGCAGTGTGCTTGATCAATGACAGCACCACAACGTTCATCTTGCAATGCTGCTGCTTGCTGGTTGTTTGATGTTCTCATGCTTTGAAGAAGACCACAGTCATGCAGTACAAGAAGCAAATGCTCAAGCTCTGTTCCTCGGCTTGTGTTATAGTCTGGGTTACGTTACATAACACCCTCTCACCAATCTTATCTGCCTTCTCTCCTGCATCTAGTGTTGCTGCTGTGAAGAGTCCTGTGAGTTCACGACTGAATGGCGCTGACTTGTTGTCACTCACAGCTTTCAGAGCAGCAGACTCAATCTGACGAACAACACCAACCTAGACACACACAATAGCATGTTGAGCAACATAACACACATGTAGCGTGTTACTTTTCAGTATCATTGTCAATGCCTTGCAGGATACAACAATGTTCCTTTGCGCTCTTATGTCAGACTTTCAGACTTGCAAGAGCCGCCACTACATTGGTATCTGCCTATGATCATTGCTGCACAAGCAGGTGTCATGACATACGTAGACTTGATTGCATTGCTGCTGCTGCTGCTGCTGCTGACCTTGTGTCCCCCGGACACCAGTCTCCTGACATGAATGGGCAGCCTCTGAACCGGAAACGAAGCTGTCAGGAAGTTGTGGTCTGGGTAGCAGTACAAGCCAAGCTCCTGGGCAGCAATCTGAGCATCATCGCCAAAGAAACGAAACTTGTACCCAACTTCAACAGCCAACAGCACCTGCAGGTTCAGACACTGCCTCTGCTTAACAAGAAAGCCAGAGCAAGCGCTGCTGCTGGGCACTATACAGGAATGGATCTTGTCTATTTGCTTGCGCAGCCTGAATCGACATTCGAGTGCTGTGCTTTTAGGGAATCAACCAAGTTGCTGGTAAAAGACTGCAACAATGACACCATAGGCTAGGTTGCAGAAGTACACGCAGTTTGACTTACTCCTGGATGTTCCTGTTTCAACTTTACGATCTGTTTTTCCAAGGGGGTGTAGTTGGGCTGCTGTTGTCTGCTGTTGCCATTGGCCCTGATTGCTGTAGTAGAACCAGCACCTGCTGATATATGACTCTGACCAGCTGCTGGCTCTGCGAGGCTCTTCGCGTCTGCTGCGCCAACAAGCTTCGCCTGGGCCTTGCTGTGACGTGATTTGTTTCGAGATGTTGGTATTGGCGCTTGTGCTACTGGAGCAGGTGCTGCATATGGTCCTGTTGGGTTGGAGACAGCGGGAGCTGCCGTATGATCGCTGGGAGAGCCATCTACTATGATTACATCCGGCTCCTGGTTGCTTCTGTGACGTTTGGAGGATGGAACAGTGGGGGTGTGTTGATCTGCATGCTGTCCATGAGGAGCTGCAGCCTGCCTTTCAACCAGGGGTTTGGCTACTTTCTTTGCAGCAGAGGCCGAGAAAAAGGATGATATAGTGCGTTGTTTATCATCACTGCCACCTTTTCGTTTCATACTGGTAGAATTGATGCATCACAGTTCCATAATGCATACACTTGAGAGCATAAGCAGCATGCCTGCATGCATGGCTGCTGAGGCTGTACAAATACGTCTGGCTAGAACAGATTATCAAACAGAACGCTCGTCTGCGTGCAAGGTGATCAGACACGCAGTGACGTTTGAACACAGCGGAACCGCCTTGATGCTGTGAAGAAGGCATGCACAATCTGTGCTGCAGTCATTCGGGCTTGGCCAGAAGTATCCAACGCTTCTTATCCTCAGCTTTTCTGTTGGGTGGATCAACGTAAGACAAGAGATGTTATTCCGGGACTTGTTCAGGGACAGCGCACTACCGCAGCTGTAAGGATTGCTCGTCACCTTCAACGTTTCTTAAGGAGCGTAGTTTCGTAGGATCGAACTTGGGAACTGCTGGGGGTCTCACCGCCAACGCTCAACGCAATAAACTTGATCAGTACAGCTTTGCCTTGATTTCATTCCTAAACCAGAGGCTGCCTTTCCATTGGATATCAGGATACTGACAACCTTGAAACTCCAAAACGTGCTTCATGCTCTGACCTGCTTCCGAATGCCTGTAGCATAGCGCGTTCTGATCATTTCCAGTGGTGATCTATCGTAGCCCATCTCTTGAACTTCTGTATGCTTTTGTCATGGCAGCCCACGGGCTGCAATGTGCGCTCAGTCATGCAGATTGGCCGTGCCCAGTATCAAGCTTGTTTTCAGGCTCATTATGCGCGGAACACGCATGTTGGATCTCTAACCCCAGGTAATCAATCAACATGGGTTTCTGGGAGCTTGTTGGTATCAATAGAAAGACGCAACAGCCTCAACTGTACGTGCAGGGCACACTCCTGCTGACGGTCCATATGTTTGCTGTCAGCACTGTAGAATGCCTGCTTATGGGCATGTTTGCTGTCCTGTGCGCTGATACAGGGTCATTGCGAGCCAAAAAGGCTGCCTACCAGCAGACGTGTCTCAACATCCAACTATGCCAGGCAGCAGCAGGTGATGACAGCATCCCAGGCTCACAGCCGGCAGCAGCGGAGCTTCTGCTTCCAAACAACGCAGAGCAGCCTTCAACACCCTCTGTACAGCAGCTAAGAAGTAATGGTCAGGATGGTATAACTGAAGCGGCAGCAAGTGCACAGCAATCCTCTGAGCATGATCAGCAGGAAGCCGGCACTGCTGCAGGCGCTGCTGCAGCTGCCGCAAAGAGCAAGCATACTGGTCAGCCGTCTGGCCGCCGAAAGATCAACAGGGCACATGTACCCCGGTTATTGATGGGCCGTGAGCTGCAAAGGTGAGATGCAGTAGAATGCTGTAGGGCTGATAGGGCCATGCTGACAACAAGTCCGGAACCCTGACGACACACGTGTCGATCTTGTTCTCCTGCACAGTACATACAGGTTCCACTCGCTTGCTTTGTTAGATGAGTAACTCTGCCACTAGGTGTGATAACACAGCAGTAGCAGCATAAGGGTTTCATGGCAGCATGCGCGTGCTGCATGAAGTCCTGCTGCCCCTGCCCCTGGCTGTTAGACAACATGGTAGTCTGCTGCCGTACAGTAGGTCTGGTCTGGGCACCTTCAGGACCATTGACAGCAACTATGACATACCAAGTCAGTGAGACATGACTCTCAAGTTCAAGTTGATGATGGCAAGCACTGTTCGTGCTGCTGCATGGCTGCAGGGTGTGGACCCTTGCTCTGCCGCTTATGATCAACAACATTGCCGGTTATGCGCTGTCAATCATTGGAGCTGTGTTCATTGGCAGGCTTGGGGCTCTGCCGCTGTCAGCATCTGTATTAGCCAACAGTGTATACAACTGTACAGGTGAGACAGTGTTGCAAATGGGCGTCAATCTCTGCAGTATTGCTTCAGGCTTCTCTGCGGCAACAAGCCCTGACTTACACTTGTGCAGATAACAACAGCGTGCTGTGTTGGCTCTCTAAGCCCATCGGAGTATCCTGCATCGTAGCAACTTATAACCAGGCAAGGACACGTCTCCAGTCTGCTTGCTGTTGTGTTGGTCTACCCTGCAGGTTTGTCGTTGGCCTATGGACTCAGTGCCGGTATGGAAACGCAGTGTGGCCAGGCATACGGGGCTGGCGCTTACAAGCGAGTAGGAGTTATCCTGCAGCGTGCACTGCTCGTCTGCTGGTCAGTCTGCATCATCGTCGCCATATTCTGGTCCCAATCCCACGCACTCCTCCTTCGCCTCGGCCAGCAACCAGACATCGCAGCTTTGGCAAGCAGATATTTGATATTCTGCATACCTTGTTTGTTCCTTACAACAGCTATTGAGTGCATCAGGAAGTACTTGCAAAGTCAGCGGGCAGTCAAACCTGCCATGACTGTAGCGGCCGTAACGCTTGCCGCATCGCCAATATCCTTCTGGCTCCTGGTCGACAAGCTGCAGATGGGGCTAGATGGCGCAGCTCTGGCGTTTATCGCGTGCCAAGTCGCCACGCTGTTGGGGTTGCTGGGGTATGTTGTATATCGGGCGTTCAGGCTGCAGGGCAAACGGGAACAGACATGGGGTGGCTGGTCAGGAGAAGCATTCAGGGACTGGCCTGAGTACTGGTACGTATGTACACCTTATATCCGTCTAAAATCATGTTCCTGCAATGAATTCAGGTTGTTTAAGCATGCAACAAGCAGTAAACAGAGCATCATGACCAGTTTCTTCCTGCAGCCAGGGTACCATTGTCCAGCTGTCTATAGCAGAGTGACACGATCGGTATCTTGTCAATGATAGTGTTTGAGCTGTGTTGCAGTTCTTATGGCCTTCCTGCTGCTGCAATGATTGCTCTGGAGTGGTGGGCATATGAAGTGATCATCCTTCTAGCTGGTAAGTGCTTCAAGATGTCACACACAGCCACCTCCACATCATTCAAGAGCAACAAGCACAGGGTTTTCTTCAATGCACAGTACATACCTGATATGCATAACTACCTGCATGCTGCATGTATCAGTTGTCTTGCTTCCTTTCACCGCCATGAGGTTGCTCCTACTGCTGCTGCTGCTGCTGCTGCGCTCTCATGCATCCATGCTCTAGTCGCTCTTCTATGCCTGCACACAGAAAGCTTGTTGGGCCATCTGTAATGAATGACTCCGCGCCATATGCTTCGTCATGGTCCCTTGTCTCTCAATAATTATGTTCCTACCTGTCCTGCTGCTGCTGCCAGGCTTGTTGCCAAATGCAGAGGTTGCCTTGTCAACAATGGGGATCATGCTCAACATCAACGCATGGATGTAAGCGTGTTGAGTGGTATCATCTTCAGCCTCAGCCTGATATAGAGCTCAGTATATTCCAGATCAAAGCTCCCATTGCCAGTTGCATGCTCAGTCATAATCAGTTGTCAAGTGGTGGACCTTGCTGGCAGGTCACACCGCAAGATGGCAGGTCACCCTCAAATAGCACAAGGGCTTCACCCAAGCAATGTGTTGTGTTGACACCATAATATAATCAGTGAAAGATGTAAGCATTTGTTCTTTCTCCACCTGTAAGCTCTTGGTATGCTTGATACCTCCTGCAGCATTCTGCCGCCATGCCCTAGCACAGACCTCCAACACTGTGCTGTCAACTCTCCCGCTACTGCTGCCGCTGCTGCTGCTTCTTGCGCTGTTGCTGCTGCCCAGGTACATGTTGCCTATGGGTCTTGGTGCTGCTGTCAACACCAGCATATCCAATGCAATGGGAGCAGGTAAGCAGCTGCAGTAGTAGCCACTACTACAGCAGTGTTGACTTATAGCAGTTGGAGTCTGTCTGGCATACATAGCAGTTCCCAAATGCATGGTATCACAACAGCTGCTTCTGACGCTTGGATGCTTTCTACTGTGTGTTGTCTGTGACAGCAGGACATTGCTATCATACTAGGTGGGCTGTAAAGCAATTAACCAAGTAGTAATTGGTTGACAGCGTCAGCATGCTTGGCAGCATTCCCTTGCTTTGTTATAGACACCAACAGCAAGTGTATTCACTTCAGCATGATACTGACAGTTTTGACAATGTACTGCTGGGTTTGCATCATCAGCAGTGACCTTGTGCGTGTATACTTCAAATCATCTCAACAATAGTAATCCACTCCGTGTAGTTTGTAGCCATAACCCTGCTGCTGCTGCTGCAGGCCATGCTTCTACTGCCCATCGTGCGTTTGTGACTGGTATTAGTTCTGGTGCAGTCCTTCAAGCATGTCTGTGTGCCTGCCTGATGGCTGGTGGCTCTCAGTTAGTGGGAATCTTCACAACAGACGCTGCTGTCATCAGTTGCTGCTGCCAGGTGCTGCCACTGCTGGCATTGCTGATGTTCTTTGGTAAGTGGCAGCAGCTACATCATGATCATCAAAGCGGTGTATCTATGACAGCTTTAGATGGTCGCCAGATCTGAATATCAAGCAGCTGGATGGGCATTACACATGCTGCGAACACGTTTGTGTACTTTTCTTGGCAGTACAGCTCGCAAAGAATCAGGCACTGAGGTCCGACATCCCAACAATCCGCTCTTAACAGTCTGCCGCTGCTTTGACTGCTGCTGGGTATGTTTTCGTTACAGATGGTCTTAACGCGGTAGTATCAGGAGTTCTAAGAGGTAGTGGACGCCAGATGTTAGGTGCCGGCATCAATGCATTAGGCTATTGGGTCATTGGTGTGCCACTGGCTGCATATCTGGCATTCCAGGGGGGTCTAGGCGTGCATGGCTTTTGGATTGGTGTGACAGCTGGAGCCTGTGTGCAAGCTGTCGTTTTGTTGGCGATCTTGTTTAGGTGGGATTGGAGGAAAGAAGTAGAGCGGGTGCAGCAGCTGCTGAAAGATGCAGCAGTATCTGGCAAAATTGTGCCAAGTTATGGTCACTGAAGAAAGATTTACAACAGGGCAAGCAGCAGCTGTTTGCCGGGCGTGTACTCATCATTTGTACTGTCACAATGTGATCTACCTCAGTATTGTTCACTGCAGGCACTGTGGTTGACTGAACTTGGCTTGGCAAGCTTGCCGGTTGCATCTACTGCACAATATGGCATAATATGGCTGTAATACATGCTCTCAAAACAAGTTGTACAAAGTTGTAGAAAGAACTTACAAGCTCACACAGTTGTTATCAGTAGCAGCACAAAGGGCGGCAATACTGTATCATGGCCTGACTTCAGAGGTTGACTATATATAGTCACCCTAGCTCCCTGGGACCGTCCTGGAAGTGCACACAGTCTGAGGAGGCCTAGTTGGAAGTGACTAGCTATTGCATGGGCTCACGAAGTGATATCTTAATGACAATACAATCTCATATAATAGTATATGTGCACACAGAGCCAAACGTTCAATGCAGATGGCAAACGCTCACAGCTAGAGCACCATTCAAGGCGCTCAACCCCTCAAACTACTGCACATTTCTACTCAAGAAGGACTGTTGTTCACTAACAGGTAGGCAACACACTGCAGCCAGTGACATAGGCAAGTAAATTTCATTGACCATGGGTTGTTGCATGAACGCATACCACTCTACTTCCTGGCAAGGAGTAAGAGTCAGTCCCTGTCCACGTGTAAGTCATACTGCCACAAAGCACCACAGGAGCTCCAAGAACAACAATACAAAGCTGACCACCACCTGCTGCATATCAGAACGCAATCACTGGCACAGTACCAACACTCCCAGCAGAATACATCTGAATAAACACACTGAGCAGAAGTGGGGAAAACGCAAGGTGGCGCAATCAACAGTTGCAATCCTCCTTAAGCAGCTGGAGATGCTGCAGGTGCCACCCTTCGTACTGCTGCCCCCTGCTGCTGCTGCTGCTGCTGCTCTGTTCCAGAGCTGCTGCTCTCCTCTAAGACACCGCCCGATTCAGCAACCTGCTGTTGCAGCTCAGCCGGCAAGTTGACTCTGCCTACTAGACTCCTATTCGCTGCTAACTGCTTCTTCATGAGGTATCTTGGGTCCTGACCTAGCAAGATGATGATGGGCCAGTCCTTCTTGTGAGTGACGAAGCCGGCCTTCTTGTAGAGCCCCCCTGCACTGTCACTGTCTTTGAGCCGAAGGTGAAGATACATGTCCACCTCGCCTGCATGGATCATAGGTCGGTTATCAGGGGTACAAAAACAGAGTTAGAGGATGAGAGATGGCTATTGCACTTGTGTAGCGTCTCAAATGTATACGTGACATCATGCTGTAACTGCTGAAAGCACTCCGAGTGAGGATATGCTGCTGTGGGACAGTGCCTGCTTATAGGTGTGCTGGTAGATGACAGCTTGAACAAGTGCTTTCATAAAATGGAATGTGAGAATCACAGCTGCATGAGCTTAGACAGACCTACAGCAGGATGAGCAGCTAAGAACAGCAGGCAAGCATAATGGAGCGCACGCAACGAGGCCGGCCATGCCTCCGTTTCATTACGTATGAGACGTACGATCAGACAGGCCGATAATTGCTGGTTTCCTTGCTGCTTCCTTCTGCTGTTGCTTGCTGTCAACACCAGCCACTGCTGCATGCTGTTCTTACTGACCTGCTAAGCAGCACAGGTCTTCTACTGCTGTTATGAGGTGACTGGCAATGCCTCTTCGTCTCCAGTCAGAGCCGACAGCCATATTGCACAGATAAGCACATTTCTGCAGAACACAACAGTATTGATAGAAATATAACACTTTGCTGTGCATGATATGTCGCCACTGGCAAACACTGGGTCAACTGGTGTATAAACTCTCAACGATGACTAGCCCAAACACAAATCTCCTGATCTTGTAACATATAACAAGATTAGCATGATAAGCTTATAAATACAAAGAAGGGCCTTGGCTGATTGACTGGCTGCTACAATGCTGCACAGTCAGGCTAGTACTCCATCATTTGTGGTTATCTATTGGAGCATGCCATGTGATACACACAGAGTTCATTCCCTAACATTAGAAATGGCTACTATGCTCTTTGACCAACCTTCGGTGGGTTGAGTGTGAGATATGAAGAGCGTGTGAAATCCTTGAAGCTCACTTCAGCCACGCCTACTAGATGTTCAACAGTCTTGAACTGTTGCTGCTGCTGTTGTTGCTGCTGTTGTATGCCCAAACCAGAAGACAAATGATGCAGTACCGACTGCACCATGCCTGTTAGTCCCTGCTGACTTGATGCTTGCTGGCTGCTGCGGCTGCTACTGCTACTGCTAACGCTGCTATTGTTATGATCATGGTCAACCTCCTGCTGGTTTTGCTGTGCGCTATTGCATTGAGCCAGAATGCTGCTGCTGTCTGTAGTACTGTTAGGGTTCACTGCTACATCGGATGGCTCAGGAGTGCTACTGCTGCTGCTGCTGCTGCTGCCAATGCTGCTGTTGCTGATTAGAGGGGGTAGTTTGTCTGCTGCCGCTGCTGCTTCTTGGAACTCCTGCAGCATCAGAGCATCTACTGCATCTGCTGGAACTTGGGTGCGCAACACAGCAGTGAGGACAACTGCTGCTGGTGGCATCTTGAAGTGCTGCTCGAGATACGTGTGAATATTGCGCCGCACATAACGTCTGCAAGTTAACAAGACAGCGGAACAGTTGAGTGTTCAAAACGAGATGGGGATATGCTCTCAAGAGACAGCTCTGACATCCAGAGAACGTCACTCAACATTTGCAATATGAGCAGAGCCGAGCACAAGTGAATGATACACATCTTGAGAAGGTCAGTAACATGCTGTTTGGGAACTCGGATGTGTAGGACAGATATCCTCTGGCAGAGGAGTGATTAGCAGCTTGGGGGTAGGTTCTACGGTACTGTGCCTGATGATGCCTTACATACAAACACTACGTTTGAGTGTGAGGTGTGAACGGACCTGTATGCTTGTATGCCCTTTGTGTCTACAAACGTGTCTGTCAGCAAGTCCGCTGCCTTTGGTAACAACTCGCTGCGCAGGACGTTGATAACTAGCTGTCCGTCAGGACTTTCCACCTGCAGGAACAAGCAAGCATGTGCAGGATGAGCGTAGTGCAGGGTTGAACATCATTCAATCAGTGTACATTCAAGCATAGGCATTACGTTGGCACCTGATGCAGTGTCATGTTATCCAATATGCAAATCTGCAGGATTTGGTTCAAGTGGTTCTGCTGCAACATATCATGACAATGCTAACACTAGATAATAGTTGGTGCATGTGTAAGAACAGTTGAAGTAACAGACTGGTTCGGTGCAGCCGGAAGGGCCTTGTAAAAGGGACATGCCATGCAGATGTTGTGCTTGGTGCTCTGCAATGATGTTGCAGGGTTCTGATCAGGGCTACTGTGCTGACCTCGTAAACGTAGTTCATTATCTGTTTCAACAGTTCTGGGTCTTGTTGAGCGGCCTGCATGGAGGGCAAAACGAGGTGGCCCAGGCAAAATTCAACCGAAATCAGCAGGACACACCATGTGGGTCAGTCACATGCTGTCAGTACCAAGCACAAACGATGTCGGTTCAGGAGCATCTTCAAGATGCAGCATAACAATATTTTGATGCTTCCACAGCTGCCTACCTCTTGAGATGCAGCCACGGCGGCCACCAGGCGCCTGGTTGGTCCTGTGAAGGGCCTGTACTGTTTGCGCCGTGGTACAGAAGGCGGTATACAGCTGTGATGCTGCCTTGTAGGCCCAACCTGTCGCATACATCGGTTATGTGTATGCAAAGGGAGCATCAGAGCAAATACACGGTGGGTTGGGAGCGTTGGTGTGTTCGCGCTACAAAAGCTATGCAACACAACAAGTAGGGCATCCACGTATACAAAATTGCCAAACACGATGTATCCGAGGTCATGGAAGCATGCTGGGCACTGCACAGCCTTCTACAGGGTTGATCGTCATGAACGAGAAATGACTATTCCAATGCCGAAGTTCAAAGTGGTATGCTGCGCAACGCACATGTCTTCTGATGTTGAGGCTTTGCATATTATGAGTGCG
>LWCB01013047.1:0-11995 GCA_001630525.1 Coelastrella sp. M60 | reverse complement strand
TCAGTTGGTGCAGCAGCAGCTTCATCCTTTATGGCGCTGTGGATTGCTGTTGGATGCAGCAGGAGCAGAAGCCGCTGGCAGCACTAGCAGCAGCAGCAGCAGCAACACTGGTAGACCTGAACAAGAGAATAACGCTGCTGCTGCTGCTGGCAGCAGTGCTGGTACCCAACAGGTGCTATATTTTAACCCTTCGACGGGCTCTGTGTTGTCAGACCCTCCAGAAATGCCTCAACTATCTGGTGGTAAGTTTTATTACTGCTAGATTGATACCTTCCTATGCCAAATGAAGTATGATGAATAGTATTTTTTATAGATCAACTTTGTTTTGTTGCATGCCGGAAGTAATGTTACTCTGCAATTCTGTGCAAGGATATGGCACGCAAATGCACATGTATGATGGTTGTGTACGCAACAAAGTTGCTGCTGCTGCTGCTGCTCAGGTATTCTTGCTGATGAGATGGGTCTAGGAAAGACTGTGGAGTTACTGGCACTAATAAGCACTCACAGGTGCGTTAATATCAATAATATAACAGTGTTACATTACAACAAATCAGTTGAGTTTGGAGGTTTGTATACATTATTGTACTTTCTACTTGGTTGCTATCGGTAGAACTTATACGTTCAGGATGCATTGAGCTATGAACGTCAGCACCTTTTTTGCATGTTGCGTATGCTTGTGGAAGCATGTAATCAGAATCGACAAATATGTGACATCATGTAAGGATTCACATTTGTCCTTTGCGTGATAATGTGTATCATAGGTTTCATAAGGTGAAGCCGGGGATGTTCTTGCAAGCAGCAGCAGCAGCAGCAGCAGTAGTGGCACAAGATCCCGCTGTTGCAGCAGCAGCAGCAACGTTGCAAGCAAACCAGTATCAGTTGACAGCAGCAGCAGCAGCATTACCAGCAAATCATCATAAAATGGCAGCAGCAGCTGCTGCTGCTGCTGGCCCCCGCTGCTGCCGGTGTGGTGAAGAGTTTGAGACTGGGTACTACACCAAGGATGGATGGATTAGTCATCATGGCAGCAGCAGCAGCAATGCAAGACTGGGACTTGATAGTGACAGCCCTTATAACAGTCCGTATGTCAGTGACAATGATAATGACGAGTCATTCGTACCTGGGAGACGACAAGTGCATTGGAGCAAGCGCGCAAGAAAACGACCAGCAGCAGCAGCAGCGAAGACAGGCAAAAGGCCGGCAACTCAGCAGCAGCAGCAGCAGCATGGTACAGGTCACCATGGTGCGAAACGGCGGCGAGTTGGCAGCAGCAGATTGGCAGCTGCAGCAGGAGGAGGACTGCTGCTGCAGCAGCAGCAGCAGTGGGTTACGGCTGAGTACACTGATGAGCAGCAGCAGCAGCAGCAATGGATGGAGGGTTACTACCAAGCAGGCGTTGGCGTTCCTGTGACTGCTGCTGCTGCTACTGCTTGGGTTGGCAGCAGCAGCAGCAGTGGTGGATTGATGTGTAGTGCTTGTTTGAGGGATATGGCACTACAAGAAGTTCAGGAGCCTTGTGGGACGACATTGATTGTAGTGCCTTCAAACATTCTTGTACAGGTTTGTCATCTTTGTTGTTATAACAATGTTACAATGAGTTGCAGCAACAATGGGAAAAATATATCTGAGATGCCCTGTTGATGATTGGGCCCACACTCGTCTTGTATCTGCAGCGAATCCACTCATACTTGCTGGCACAACCAACTGCTTGATGCTGCGAGTGTTGCATATGTCACTGGATGACATGTTAGCTACATGAACATACCAGCAAATAACTGTTACTTCTCAACTGTCATGTCCTTATCGCAGTGGGTAGATGAACTATTGAAGCACATCAAGCCTGGCACACTTACTCTCAAAGTCTATGTAGGGCAATATCAGCCAGGAGCAGCAGCAGCAGTAGCAGCAGGGGGCAGCAGCCGCAAGCGCGCTGCTGCTGGCAGCGATGTGCGCTCCACTGCTGCTGCTGCTGCCGGTGGCGGTGCTGCTGCCACTGCCACTGCTGCTGGCCAGGTTGTGACTGCTGCTGAGCTGGCAGCCGCTGATGTTGTTGTGACAACATATGACGTGTTAAGACGGGAGTTTGAGTTGCAACCGGGAAGTGAGATCAATGAACGATTTCTCAGGCGCAAGAAAAGGTAGTGTTGTTTTATTGTCGTCATGGAAAGTGCATGCTGGGTTCTTCTTTACTTTTAATGGTTCATGCTTTTGCTGCAGCCACACCTTGACTAGTGCTACTACTGCTGCTGCTGCTGCTGCTGTGCCGCCAGTGTAACACTGCCAAAACAATTATCGCTGCTGCTGCTGCTGCTGCCAGGTATGCTGTAGTTCCCACACCCCTCAGTCGGTTGAAGTTCTGGCGTTTAGTTCTTGATGAAGCTCACCAGGTTCAGGGCAGCACTGCTAAGGCAGCAGAAATGACGAGACGGCTACAGGCCACACACAGATGGGCTGTTACAGATCAGTCACAACTGTTGGTGTATTACATGATATATGACATGTTACAATCGGATCTGTGCCCACGATGAGTCTAAACACGTGGTCTTGACGGATTGGGATGTTTGATCACGTGCAACTGTGCAGGTACGCCCATATCGCGCGGCGTCGAGGACCTTCTCGGCACGTTGCGTTGCCTGAAGGCCGAACCGTGGGCGAGCGACAACTGGTGGTGGAAGACCGCCATCGCGGAGCCGGTCGCCAAGGGCCAGCCGGACGGTACGGTACCGGTATCATGCAATTTGTCACCTCCAGTATGGACATCTATGGTCAGTTTTCTTAATGCTTATGTACGGACATCAGCTATCGACAATTTCAGTGCGCTCATCACCATACGCTCGAGCGTCCGGCGGCGTACAGTCTCGCCGATGCGTGTGATCGAATTGAGTGACTACCGTTATGCAGTTGAATATCTGCGTTGACTGCGTATTGCAGGTTGGACTACGCTGCTGCGTGTGATGTGCCCGCGGCTCGGCGGTGTCTTATGGCGGACGGCGAAGGCGGACGTGCTGTCCGAGATGGGACTACCACCACAGGCGCACCACACGACGGTGTTACGGCTCAGCGCCATCGAGCGCCACTGGTACAACAGGTATGCCTCACTGCGTATGGATGCGAATGATCTGTCCGGTGAGCTACAAACTGCCCAAATTCTTCGTACCACTATAGTGACCATCTGTGTATCATCAATTTCAGCAGTATGAAAAAAGCAGTTACAGCAGTTGCAGTTGTTACAGCAGTAAAAAGCAGTTCAGCAGTTCTCTGATGGTGACTGTTATTTGTTACACTCATGTTATGTAACAGGTCACATCAAGAGTGTGCGGCCAAAGCCCAAAAGGTCCTCCAAGATGCTCTCACCAAGCATATTCTTGAAAGCCGCGGCACATCGTCCAAATCCGACGCTGCTGCCGCTGCTGCCAAGGCCGCTGCTGCCTCCGCTGCTGCTGCTGCCATCGCTGCTGGTGGTGACGGTCGTGAGCTTGATGCTGCTTCAGCTGCTGTTCTGGGACCAATATTGGACAGGCAGCTGCTGCCATCCGAACAGAAGAAGCTGCTGCTGCCATTGCTGAGACTGAGACAGGCTTGCCTGCACCCACAGGTATGGTATACATCAGAGTTTCATATTTTCTGGTTCATTTGTACATTTATGTGCAAATTTGATCCAAGTCCCATTGTTGAGGTATGTATCACATATATTATAAATTGTTGAATTGATAGCGACTTCTTTTATCTATTGCCTGTTGCATCTGCCCAGTTAGGGCGATTTTGCATTCGTATGTATAGCAGCATATGATATTTATGCTGTGAATGTTTCTTTATACAAGAGTTTATAGTAAGTTGCACACACCCTGCAGAATCAAATCTGGGTAGATTAGGTTTTGGAGTTGTGATGTATATGGTGTATAGCCCCTGTCCTTGTTACAGTATGCTGTGACAACACGGACACTTGGCAAGAGCATATGATAAGGCAGGTTTGGATACATTACAATTTCATATCAGTAGAAAATACAACAACAATATATGACTTATGATACATTCTTTCACGCAGGTTGGCGCAGCAGGTTTGCGAGCAGCACTGAATGCCAGTGGCAGCAGCAGCAGCAGTGCCCCACTCACAATGGACCAAATCCTGATTGTCTTGACCACGAAAGCTCGAACAGAAGCCGAAGAGTCACAACGGCAGTTGATTGGTGCACTGAACGGACTGGCAGCACTTATGCGGTTGAATGGAGATGCTGCTGCTGCTGTGACGGCTTATAGGAAGGCATTGGCTACAGCTGAAGGCAATAAGCAGGAGGTAGGGTTCTGGAATTGTGACTACCTTGTTATATCCTGTCATAATATGCATGTTATAAGATAATATACCAGTACGGATCATCTCTGCTGTGTGTTATTCTATCCCATTGATCGATTGTGTTTGCTGTTAACTTGATGTGCAGGTTCGTACAGATCCCCTGCAGATGCTTCATACCTTACATAATCTGCATGATCTGTTACAACACCTGGCAGCCAAGTACAGCTCAGGATTACGTAATCCACCCACCGGCAGCAGCAGCAGCAGCAGTGGCAGCAGTACTACTGCTGCACCATATGGGCCTGGTGTGGCGAGGACGCTCAGAGATGATAGCCTGGCAGATGAAGCAGCAGCGATACAGGGTAGTTATTTAACGTTACGTAACACAAATCTAGCAGCTGCAGCCGGGGTGTATTTGAAAGTCTTGAAAGAGGCATTACCAGGTCACAAACAGCAGGGTTTGGGTTTGAGATGTAACAAGACAAAAAGGAGAGACGTTCTGTCGCCATCACAGCCAAAGACTGATGCCAAGAGTGCTGCTGCTGCTGCTGTTGGCAGCAGCAGCAGCACCTGGCAGCGTGCGATGATGGGCGAGGGCGATAAGGAAGATCTCAGCTGGATTGAGGCAGATCCTGATCGTGATGGTGGTGCAGATCAAGATCAGTCTGATGATCATGATGATGATGATGCAGATCTTGCTGCTGCTGCTGCTGCTGGCAGCGACGGCGGCTGGTATGTTGCTGTGATTGATGCCTTGGAGAATATGGGCAAAGGAGATGAGGTGGCAGACCTGATCAGGGAAAAACTGCAAGAAGCTGACACATACAGGTTGGTACCTGCTGTTTGATGTTTATGCATTTTGTTCACGAGTTGTATTCCTGTGCATTTATGGCAATTTAATAGAATAGGATTGTCCCGAATGCAATTCATCATTACTCGGTCGCATTGTGGGATTAATGTCGTCACAATCATACACATGCATTCTGATTTTGTAATGCATTACTTAAAAAAACGTCACATACATTGCAGGCAAAAAGTCGCTCAGAATGCAACAGCAATCGCCAACCGCTTCGACACCCTCTTTGGTCTCAAGCTCCTTATCAGCCAGGAGCTCTCAGCAATGCACGGCCACCAACTAGGTGCATTGCGGCAGTTGGAGGAGTTGCAGTGCTGCTGTACTGCTGCTGGTGGTCCTGATGATCAGTTTGTTGAGCAGGCTGGACAATGTGGAAGATGTAGGGCTGAGATGGGAGTCACTGGGCTGGTCTGTAGGCATTGCAGGTAATATACTATTTTTCATATAAGAAAGCATGAATGCAATTTGTGTGCATTGTACTGTGATGCATGTGTATTGCATGCGCATGTTGTGATGTCGGGCTGGAAATATTCTGTATTCCTTATAATAATAATACTAATACAATGATATGATACAATGCTGTATATTGTATCGTATTGTACTTTTTATAATGCACGGCAACATGACAATATGTCATCACAGTGTAAGAGCAGATTCAGCAGTTGTGATCCTGCTGTTGCCACTATGATGAGATCTCGTGGTGTTGCCGTTTGTTACTAGAGCCTAGATTTGAGAATCTCTGACCAACTCATTGATGCAAGACCCTTAGCGCCATTTGCTGCTGCTGCTGCATTGTCGCTGCATTGCTTTATCTTTGGCTGCAGACTGGTTTGTGTCAGTTATGTTAAATTTGTTTTTGTTGCTTTGATTAGATATTGTAATAGAAGGTTGAGATTGTGAAAGCTTATTATGATTCAATGATGCAAGAGCCTGAGCTGCCATATGTTGCTGCTGCTGCTGCTGCTGCTGCTGCTGCTGCTGCTGCTTCCCAGGCTTGATGAACAGATGCGTAAGTGGGAGGTGCGCTTGTTCAGCCTGCATACACGAGCTCTGGTAGCAGGAACACAGGTACGACGTCAGGATGCTGCTGCTGCTGCTGCTAGATATCTGGCAGCACTGTTGATTGAGATCCCCACAAATGGCCACAGCACACAAATGTCACAACAACCCCTTGCATTTCAATTTGACTGCATTGACGTTGCACATTGTTACTGTCATGAGTTGCATTGAGAACTGCATGCCAATGCACCACAGCACCTTGAACTGCTGCTGCTGCTGCTGCTGCTGCTGCTGTCAATATGATTTTAGGTTGATACTGATGCTGCTGCTCAACAAGCTCAGCTGGTAGCAATGCGCCGTGTCGGTCGTGGTGGTCTCAACGAAGCAGCAGGCGAAGTTGACACTGCTGCTGCTGCTGCTGCTGCTGGCAGCAGCACAGGTCGCCGCCAAGATACTGCTGTGTCTGAGACGCAGATTGTGCGACATCCGAGTGAAGTTGAACGGGTGCTGAGGTTGCTGCAGCAGCAGATCAGCAAACATGGTTTAGTAGGGTAAGCTTTGTTGTCAGTCTATACCTCGCTTTGTTTAAACCTTGTGTGTGTTGTATAAGAAATGTATCAACAGCTACATGTTGTGATTATGCCGTATGCAACTCATGGCCAAAAAACAAAATAAATTAAATATATGTATCAACATATCCACCTTAATTTGAATTATACATTCCCAACTCATTTCGTAATACATGCATATTGTGTGTGTGCGTGTTGTATGTATATGTAGGTTCTTGCCTGGTGTCTCTGATGCTGCCGCTGCTCACCTCAACTGCATGGAAGCCAGCAGAAAATTGTTTGTTGCTGCTGGTGGTTTAAGCATTGCTCAGAGACAGCTGCTGTATGCTCATGATGAACTGGCGATGGCACTACTCAGAATTGAGACACGGATGGAAGGCGAACAGGTATCACATGTTATGACGTTACTTTTTCTTACAAATATCACTTCTTGAGCTGCAAATCAAAGTTCTTGTGTATCTACGCATGTTATCTTCAAATCTGAATCACATATGCTGTGTAGCTGTAATATAGAATAATGTTTGCAATAATTTGCGCCTGTGTTTTGCAGGTGACGGTACATGAGGCGTTATTTCGTTTGACAGAAGCAGAACAAGTGATCAAGAATTCAGAGCTTTCATTGGAGCGTGCATTAGCAGAAGCAGAATTGAACAGAGCACTGGGGAAGTTGAGGTATTTAAATACCATAGCAGCAGCTAGGAAACGAGCAGCAGCAGCTGCTGCTGCTGCTGCTGCTTCCACTGCTGCTGCTGGCAGTGGTGAGCAAGCAGATGGCAAGCACAGCAGCACCATTCAGCAAGCAGCAGCAGCAGCAGCACTTCCACCACCACAGCAGCAGCAGCAGTCTGCTGCAGCAGTTGATAGCAGCAAGCTTCCCCCACATGCTGCTGCTGCCGCTGCCGCCATGCAGCGCGCTGCTGCTGCTGCTGGCACCAGCGAACCCAACCAACCAACTGCTGAAGCCAACACTCAGCAGCAGCAGCAGCAGCAGCCAGCAGCAGCAGCAGATGACGTCATCATTCAAGATAACTGCCCAATCTGTCATGACAGTATTGCAACAGCAGCAGCAGTGCTGCCCTGTGGTCATGTCTTATGCTGCTGTTGTGCTGACACATTAGCAGCACGCATTCCAGCAGCAATACCGCAGCAGCAGCGGCGCATTAGCTGCCCAACATGTAGATCACGCATTCATATCAGTGAAGTTGCATATGTTGACAGCGGACGCAGCAGTACACACACTTATGTGAAAACCGAAAGCACGATACCAGCAACAGCAGCAGCAGCAACGGGGGGAGGAAGTAATGTTGCTTCTCCTGGTAGTTTAGGCAGCCCCAGGCAACGCCGTCGCAGCAGCAGCAGCAGCAGCGTTTGGCATGAAGAACAGCAGTTGATTGTTTCTGGAAGCTACGGCACAAAGATCGAGGCGCTGATCCGTAGATTGCTGATCATCATGCAGCAAGATCACAATGCAAAGATCATCGTGTTTAGTAGTTGGCAAGATGGTTTGGATATTGTGAGTCATGCACTGACAGCTAATGGTGTTGATCATGCATGCGGAAAAGGTAGAAAGGGGTTCTTACGGGCTATTGAGCGGTTTAAGAATGCAAAAGTAAATGAAGAAGAGGTATTGGGCACACCAGCAGCAGCAGCAGCAGTGGAAGCGGAAGTTGAGGAGCCGGCTAGCGACAGAGAGAATGCTGCTAATGCTGCTGCTGGCAGCAGCGATGCAGGAGGCAAGGTATCTATTAAGAAGGAACTCAAGCCCGGCAGCAGCAGCAGCAGCAGCAGCAGCAGCAGCAGTGGTCCTCATGTGCTGCTGCTGCTTGTGAGTCAGGGTGCTGCTGGTTTGAATCTAACAGAGGCGCAACATGTTATTTTGTTAGAACCGCTGTTAGATCCTGCTGTGGAGCTTCAGGCGATGGGAAGGGTCAACAGATTTGGACAAACAAGGACCACTCACGTCCACAGGTATGTAATTGTTAGTGTATCAATATTTTTTCACAAGTGAGTTAGGATAGTAATCACCGCCTTGTCCGAAAGTGAGCGACTCACTGGGAGATTTGAGGCGCGGGGCCGATGGCCGCAAGGCTATGGCTGTAAAGCAGTGATTATTATTATTGTATCAATATTTTTTGTAATTAGTTCTATGAACACGTCAACTTATGCTGCTTATTGCAAGTATTCATCTGATGTTTGTTCCAATTGACTGTACCATCGCAGGCTGCTGTTTTATTTCATAAATGAAAAGCTGGGCATTATGTACATGACAAACAGCAGGGTTAGTACAGTGTGTATTGTTATGTACTGCAGGTTTGTGATTGAGCATACGATTGAAGAGAACGTAGCAGCACTATGTCAGAAGAGAGCAGCAGCAATGGACATGTCAGCATCTGTGCCTGTCAAACGTGGCAGCAGCAGCGGTGGTGGTGGCAGCGGCAGTGGTGGCAGCGATGCAGCAGATCTGACAGTGCGTGACGTCGCTGCTTTGTTGAGCACGAAATGGAGTGCTGCTGTTGTGATGGACGAAGAGCAAGAGATTATTGATGCTGGCAGCGATGAAGACGATCAGAATACTCAGGATGTCTGATTCAACAGGGGTGGACTTATAATATATCATATATTTTATTATGCTGTTTGTGATGGTTGTTAGGTAATCATGTGAAGCTCTTGAAGCAGTCAACTTGAGGCTCCAATGGTGAGATCGTCTATGCTGTGATGTAACCTATATGAGGGAAGGGGGACTCCCTTGGTATCTGAGGATCCGTAGGTGAGACAGGCACGATGTCGGCTAAAGAGAGACTAGCTGTATGATTGCTGGACTTGGCTGCTGCACGATGGACAAGTAGAGGGCTCTGCATACACTAAGGCAAGCTGCTTTGCTTTGTTGATGCTTTTACCATGCCTAGCAACGCGTTTATGACTTTGAAAGTGTTTCAAACACATGATGTATCTGAGGATCGAGAACTGCAGCCACTGTGATTAGTGGTCCGGCGGGTCAGTCTCTTTATCAATGGTTCATCAACATCTGATACCACCAATGTCTGGCAAAACTACGTGGCGGAGCTTATGCACCCAGGCGGTCCAGACTAGGATCCATGCACAAGCACTGCACAGTAACAGTGTTACTTGGCAAGCTGTTCATGCCACAACCTCAATGCTTCTGCCGTATTGCATTCTGACAGAACTGTTTGAAAAAGACACCAAGCTGCAGCCCTGAGTGGCACTGCTGACCCAAGGCAAATCTTGCAAGAGGCCCACAGTGTGTAGTTAACTTTTCTTTAACGCACTTGGCTGCCAGCCTGAGATAGTGAAAATCCTTGCTGGTCACGAGACGCTGGGGAGTCAATTCCTGGTTTCAACCCTGGCTGGCTGAGCTTAACATCTTGAGGTCTCTGAAACCAAAGACAGCTGACAGACTCCAAGTACCACCGGTTCAGCACTCACCAAGAAGGTCACACTTAGTCTGGCTAGGGTACATCAAACACAGAAGTTCCTATGTCCTTAGCTATCTACTTCTACTAGCTGTTGGTATCTCACATGCATGCCCAAGAAGGAAGCCTCATGACCATCATGATGATCTTGCAGTTGATCAATCCTCACTATTGACCTTCCGAAATTTGACCGGTGTTGTCACCCTCCTCGTCCATCGCCGCCTCCTGCTGCTGCTGCTGCTGCTGCTGCTGTTGTTTGTCTTCTCTTCCTCGCCCCCGGCCTTTTCCTCTCTTATTACCTTGCCTATTGCCCTGATCTCTGTTGAAGGCTTCTGGACGCTGTTCCCTGCATGTAGCATCACACAGGTCTGGATGGCGGCCCCATTGCATAATATCAGCTGTATAAGGCACTTTATTTGCTGCATGGCTAACTCTTTCACAATGCACAATGCACAGCAAGAGTCCAATCAGGTAGCATTAGGCATCAAGGGTAAGGACCGTATTTTAGCACCGCATTATATGATACTCAATAGCATTTGCGGATCCATCATATGTTACTGATGCACATGAATTTTGCGCAAGTTAATCGTGCTTGGCAAATTTGATATCCTTATAAATGGCAAGCATGTATGAATCAGGGAGAACTTGCCTGATGGCAGCAAACAGCTTGTCCAAGAATGACTGCACTTCCCAGGCGTTGCCCACTCGAGCATCTCCAATTGCTTCTCGTCTAAGGGCCACTAAGTGACCAGTAGTGCCCAGAGAGGTGGCGAGGTCGTGACCCAGGGTGCGGATGTAGGTGCCCTTGCTGCAGCCGACGTAGAAGTGTATGAGCTGCTTGTCCTTGGGGTCTCTGAAGCAACACAACGTCATGCGAGAAAGAGGTGAATATATATGATTTATTTGAGGTTTCATTAATGTTGAAATCTATATCAAAGATATATTGTTTATTGTTCTGATATTGCTAAATATGATTCATCAGTTGTTTAACTTACTGGATGTCTGATGAATTCAGCCATCATACTTATTGGAGAAAGAAAGAGAATTTGATGAAGGAAAGGAAAGATACAATGTGAATCACATGTTCAAACCAGTCAGATGAAACTGCTGCTGGAGTGAAATATGTGATAGTTCCTTCGGTGGTCGACGTTGGTAGTAGGTATGTCGTGAGCAAGTGAAGTTACCTGTGTACATCGAAGCGTGTGATGTTAACGGGTCTGGCTTGCCGCTCCACTGTCACGCCTGCACGAGCCAACTCATGCAAGCGCTTCCCCTGATGATGCAGCGCACTGAACATTGGCGGGACTTGCTCGATGTCTCCGGTTAGCCTCTTGGCCGCTTGTTCAATCTGCTCATCTGCGAGCAGCAACGATAGTTGAATATATATTTACACGGTTCACAAGATTTGCGACAGGAGATTTGGCTGGTGTTGCAGAGTGAATGCAATGCTGGCTAATAATGACAGGCACTAGCTGCTCATAACGGTTTGTGTAGGAGCTGTGTACATGGATCTGACTTGCCCGCACGATTGAACCATGTCCAATGCTCAAGCACGCTTGATTGCTGAGACTAACCCCGAGGGTTAAGAGAGATGTCGCTGCCGTATTCACTGCTTGCATACCTGTGATATGCTCCCAAGGCAGCCGTTCATCCACTTCCCCTTCAGCATCTAGTGTCGGTGTGCCCTCTCCCAACTTCAAAGTGCCGCTGTATTCCTTATGTGCTGCCATGAAGCTCTCGATTGACTTCGTTCCAGCACCAGTACAAACGATCAGCAGCCCAGTAGCAGCAGGATCAAGCGTACCAGCATGACCAACCTGCACACAAAAACAGTTGTGCAACAATGGAG
>LWCB01013044.1:0-13341 GCA_001630525.1 Coelastrella sp. M60 | reverse complement strand
TGGACGGTTTCCCTTTTTGCCCACGATCCCGACATCAGCCAGGGATCGAACTTGCGACCTCATGTGCACAGGATCTTAACGGCGCTCTCTACCACTGCGCCAAACCTGCCGCGCTACCAATTGTAAAGTGGCAAAGGGACCCGCGGATGTAACCGGAGCCACTCCAGGCTCTCTTCACCTTGATCGTTACATCAGAACAGCACTTGCAGATACCGCGGCAAGGACCCAGGGTTGCTGAACCTTGAGAGTCCTATATACTATATGTAATGTATGTACAGCTCAGCATAGGTGTCACATGTGTGTATGATTTGTTCATAAGCACATTACATGCCGTGCCAGAGAGTTTTATGCTGGAGGGTTGTCTCAAGACTCTGAGCTGGGAGCTGCCTCACCATAGAGCAGGCACCACAGAATCCCCTTATGGACAGCAGTCCTAAGTTGCTTCTCTGACCAAAAACTGGTGAGATACCAGTGCTCTTCATGAGGACTATTGTGAGCAGAAATGACAGGGAGCTGCGTACAAAGCAGACCTCCAGCACTGGGATTCTGCCCCCTGTCAGCTTGACACACAGAGCTGAGATGCTGAAGATGAGTGATGCCAGGAAGGCACATGTGAGCCCAGAGTTCCAGATCTGCCTGCGAAACAAGCACTAATGCGAGTGGTCCACTGCAAATCTGAGATGGTGTAGCCGATAGGGTCCAAGCTAGTATGCTGCTTTCCTCTGTGGAAGCGGTCTGCGAATGTGTGGTAGGTGTGACTGATTATGCAGATCGTAGTATCTGCCTGAAGGTCAGGGCCTTGGCGCCAGCTACATTTGACGGGCAATATATTGCAAGCTACCTAGCTTATAAGCTAGCTGTTTTTTTAGCCAACGAAGATCGGCAACTATATCAGCACATAGTGCTGCTTTGGGATCGATTTGACCACGCATGTTGTCACCTTGGGAGTGCCAGAAGTGAGCCAGTGCAAGAGGGAGAGAGTTTCCTCTTGGATGCCTGGGATCCATTGCTTGACTCGCCAGAAGATGAGCTGCTGTGTTGATGCGCATACAGCAACTGCTGGGAGACCTCTTTGCATGGCAGCTGTGACAGACTTGACTTCATTGTAGTCCTCTGCTATACGCTGATGCAGCGCGCACAGTTTTGAGGGGCATGCGGACGCATACTTCGGGACTTGTAGTGCAGGTCAACACGTTCGCGGCCTTGTCCTGCCCAAGGGGCTGTCTAGGCAATAACAAAGAATTTCTGTCATACTTTTTAGCTGCGAGCAACAACGTCGTGCATCCTACACAAATATTCAGTGGTTGGAGTTGGCGGGCACCATCATAATTAGGGGTTGGACGAATGTTCTTGCAGGATTCCTAGACATACTCGCAGCACTTTTTATGACAGCATATGCGCATCTGCTGCACAGTGGCCGCTTTCATCGACTTATTACGAAGAGTACCAATAGCCCCAGCGTCTTGCTTGATCTACATGCCTGTTGACACATAACAAACATAATGTAATCCAAGAAAACGTCTGCAGCTATTTACGTCCGTGTGCCTGGCGAGCCAGTCAGTGTCCATGGACGTCTGGGACGATGGTGGGAAGGCGCATTCCGCGGCACAACGTGCTGTTGCAAAGAGACTTAGCATGCGGAGTGCTTCAATTTAGCAACTATCATGTCATCACTATTGCAGATACACCACCGCCCCTCAGCAGCATCCCAGATCAGCTGCATGCTGCTCAACTCAGCAACAGCATCATCGGCACAGCGGGCTTGAAGGAAGGGGAGCTTGAAACAGCGACGACTACGTCAGCACCAAGGAAATCTGTAGCACAGAAGGAATCTTTCAAGCGTGGCTTTCTCAACGCAAGGCCGCAGCAGAGCAGCAAGAAGGTAAGACCCATGCACATTACCAAGGAGCACCAACCGCTTGCTGGCGACAGCCAGCATTGTACATACTTTGCTGCACGAGTCCCCTACTGGAGCTGCAGCATCCGACCGCTTGACCAGACCTGAGGACTCTGTTGCATGTGGGTATGTGGTGCCTGCGAATGGCGCACTTATCACTCTCAATGTTGAGAGCACTGTGTTTCACACCTCCTTTGGCTTTTGCTGACAAACTTCATATATGTCTGCATCCAATCGTCTACACAGACAGCAGCAAGCAGCAAACCGGCAGTCCGGGTGGTAAAACCTCAGCAGCAGATGCAGCAAGGACAAAAGCAGATACCAGCCATGTTCAAGCTTGAGCCTTCTGAGCAGCAGCAGCGGCTTGATGGCATGAAGAAGCAGCTGCTTGATGTCCTGCAGCCAACCCCTGACACCGTTGAGGCTATCAGCGGTGACAAGAGTTTGTTAGCAGGTGGGTCTCCACCTTGGTCAAACATGTCCTTAGCACAAGCACCTCCAGCTGTACTCAGTTCAATAGTTCATGCACCTGTAGCACTCTAAACACCTGTGGTGAGGCAGATCAAGTTTGTGCCGCCCTGCGCAGCTACATACATGTGTGTGCAGTGTCATATTTGCTTACCACTCACTGGGGGTGGTGACATGTCAAGCAGGGTTTGATGACCCTGAAGTCATGGCTGCGGTAGCAGAAGTCGCCAGGGACCCATCTGCAATCAAGAAGTATGCCAGCAACCAAAAGGTACGCTGATTGACTGATAAACAGCAATACCTGAGATATTGAAGAACATCTGCGGATGCATATGCTTACTACACCTGTGGCAGGTTGGCACTGACACCCTGGACTCTGCATGGCGCAGCACAGTGCAGGATCTCGCTGTTGATTTGCTCAGCCTATTTCTATGAACTATTTGTTGTCTCACAGGTACAACGTTTCTATCAAGCTTTTGGACATTTTGTTGGCAACAAGCTGGCATCACTGGGTGGGCCAGATGAAGCCTCAAGGCACCAAAACAGCAGCATGAACAGCATGACAAACTACCTGCCCTAACCCTGAGTAACAGCATGCACAGATGGGGAATATGGACCTAACAGCGAATGAGGTGGCTCTTGCATCAGTGTTTGGCATGTCGTTCGCCTGTGCAAGTTATAGGAGGCAGCATGCACAGGCAGTAGGTTATACATAGTCACAGAGCAGTAAAAACAGCTACAGCTGTTAGGGCCGCTACTAGTGGTACTGGGCATACTGTAAGCTCTATGGTACCCACGCTGATCTCCAACGCTTCAATCAGTGATACCTGTACAGAAGAACATGATATACTTGGTCATCAGCCAAATCCCGGCATGTTGAGGTACTGGTGCCAGCAGAGGGTCACAAACACGGAGTCCAGTGCCGCAGCTCATGGTTCACGTTCTGTGTAGAGACTTCAAGAACCAGAGACATATATAAATCACTTCGGCATAGACTGTGCATGCTAGGCCTTGCTTTGCGGTGATGCGCAAGACCTTCTGCAGGTGGTACTGTACGGCTTCTGGTATCGTGAGATAGCTACAACGCAGCAAGCACATTCCTTGATGTAGCAGTTGCAGTTTTGTCAATGATTGTGCTTGCGCTAGTCTTCATCGAGACGATACCTGCGTCCAGCCAACATTGGCACTGTCATTTCTGCGATGGGAACGTTTGACTGATGCCACATTTTGGGACGCCGTTGTTTCTTCAGACAGTGCTAGTATCATACAATAGCCGTCATGTTTACTTGCAATATCGACTGCTGGCACACACCTGGTCGGGCAGCATCAGGGCACCTCGGTGGCCAGAGTATCACAGCCATGTGAAAACTTGACAGAAAGCCTCGGTGCGAAAGATTATCATGGAGTTCCATCCAAGAAGCCAGGCATTCTCTGGTCATGAGCTTACAGAGCTTGTGGCCATCAGTCCAGATGATGATGCCATGAGAATGGTACATGCCAGCTGTATGCCAACAGTACAATCAACAGACGTTGCAAAAGCTTCCAGTTCCTTGTTATGTTTTCACAACAGACACTCTCAGGTTTCACGCCAGCTCACTTGAGACTATATACCTGAGTATTACAAGGCTTGATAGAGCTACACCACGCCATTTGTGGTAGCAGCAACCTGGCAAGCCTTGATGGCCACTGCAGGGGTTCAGACTTCAGGATCCAGAGGTGGACGATGTCGTCAGGGCTGCCAGGGATCTGGAGGCTGGTTGCATCGAACCCGATGTTGAGCTTACAGCAGAGGACAATGTGGAGTTGCTGCTGCGAGCTACCCGTCTGCTGCAGTTGGGGCTTGAGGTTCAGTTTGCAGAGGCAGAGAGTCTTGTATCAGAAAACAACAACCTACGTGATGACATGCGGGTGCGTTGTAATAGTAACCAGCGTCCTATTGCGGATTTTGCAGACGGCAATCTTGATACGATCAACCAGAGATGTGAACATCTGCTTTCCTGCAACCTGGCCAGAGAGTGTCCTCTTGAGCACAGTTGGTTGCAGTCAGCATTGCACCTGTTGACTTTGCTCCACAGGTGCTTGAAAATCGCAACAGGACTCTGGACGAGGAAGTCAGCGAGTTGAGAGAGCTGAGGGACCAGGATGGAGTCTCCGGAAATGTCAGGGAACTGGAGATGGAGCTCAAGGCAAGCAGAGAGTATGAGGCATCTGCTGCAACTGCTGTAGTTGACCTTTTGCGATAGTATGCTAGCAGCAGCAGAACATTCACCGCTGCTACCAGGCCTCTACCATTCACAGCTGGCCAAGATGATGGTGCTCTGCTGTTGATGTATTGCAGGAACTTCGGCATGACTTTGAGGAGGAGCGCAAAGCTAATGATAAACTTATTGAGGCGTCTGATAGGGACAAGCAAACTATTGACAGCCTAGAGGCAAAGTGGGTGCCTGCATGCAAGCAGCAGTAGCAAGTAGCATAACTGATCTTTGATGAACCAGTCAACAGCTATAGCTGCACTAGCTAGTGCAGCAGGATGGGCATGGATTCCTACAAGCATTCCGGGCAAGCAGAGTGTTAGGGCTGGCAAGGCTTGCAGAGGCTTGTTGAGCAAGCTCACTTTCCTAGCTGAGTAGCATCAAAGTTGGAATTGGTTTGCTGCTTCCAGGCTTCAGAGAGGGGAGGAGCTACTGAGGGCAAAGGATGATGAGGTTCTTGACCTGCGAGAGCAGCTGAACAGAATAAGAGATGATTTCGACGAGCTTAGGGGCCAGTATGCTGCACTCACGGCCAATGGAACCAGCAAGGAGCAGCACAGGGAGATGACTGTATGTTGAGGGCTTGAGATTCATTACAGTTTGTCAGCAGTGCTGCTTGTGATTGGCAGACCTGGGTTGTCAGGCCTGGGTTGTTGACACTAGCAGGAGTCGATACAGTAGTAGCAAACATTGAGTATGCAGGGCATCTGAGGACAAGTGTATGCTTTGACAGGGTTGGTCATGGCATGTCTGCAGGAAACCATACGTCAGCAAGAGTGGAAGATTGAGCGGCTCACTAAGGACAACAGAGCACTTGAGGCATCAAACTGTGAGCTTAGGTCACAAGTTGATGCTATCAAAGAAGAGAACCTGCAGGTAGAATTCAGATTCTTTGTTCATTGCTACAAGACCTGCTGCTCTAGAGGCCCTGTAGTTGCGAACACTCCAGCCATACAGCTCACCTGCTTTAAGGCACATGCTACTTTGCTACATATCTGTGATCCTTCTACTGAAAGTATATGCTGTGTGTGACTATATATCCAAACATCCCTGCAACATCTCACATACCAGCACTGATGCAATGTCTGTTCTATAGGTGTCTGAGAAGATTCTCCTGCTTGACAGTGAAGCTCGTGAACTGCGATTAGCCGCTGCCCAAGCTGATGACAAGGCTGAAGTGTTGACACGTGAAAAATTGCAGCTAGCAGAACAGGCAGACGAACTCAGGGCTGATGTGGCGGCAAAGCTGGCTCTGCTTGATGAGTTTGAGGACAGGTTCAACAGGCAATACAGGTGAGCTTAACCAGGATTGCATCACGAAGCTGCTGTCACCTCAATTGTATGCAAGAGAAGTAGGATCTGCTATTGGCGGCTATAGCTAGACTCAAACAGGTCTTTGCTATGACATAGAGGGACCCCTGTCAACCTGACTTGTTGAATATGCAACGCTGCTAGTGGCCTGCTGTGTGACTTCATAGGTCATGGGAAGAGGAGCGCAACTCCTTGACTGCTCAAGTTGAAGCCTTGCGAAAGGAGGCTCGGCTGTACATCTCCAATAAAAGCAGAGGAAAGGTTGGCAATGATGATGCTGGTGATGGTAGGGGCAGCAGGGCTGAGGGAGAGACTGCAGGGGACGATGATGAGCTGCTGAGCCCTGAAGCACAGCTGAATGCCATGAAGAATGCCTTGGATGAAGCCAGAGAAAATGAGGTCAGTCTTACTGACACTGATAATATCATGTTCTGTTGGTATATCAGTGCTAGAGACTGCCAGGAGCTTGCTTTGCAAAGCAGAAACCGTAAGCACATGGATGACAAACACACGAGTAAGCTTAGGGGGTTGAAGGTGACTGATCTGTAATCGTTCATGCAAGTACTGATCCATGTCCCATCAGGTGCTGCTTCTTGAGGCTTACGAGCAGCTTGAAGCAGATGTTGGCAAAGAGATTGACAGAGCTCTTGCCAAACAGTCAGAGGAGTTGTCAAGGCTCAATCGGCGGGTTCAGTTCCTTGAGGGTCATCTAGATGCTGAGAGGAAGCAGGTTGCAGTGCTCACTGATGAGGCAGCCAAGCTTGAAGGGCAGCTGGCAGATGCCACCAACAGGAATGCGCATTATGAGTCTGGAGTATACGGCTTGCCACAGGTGATCACCTCTGAGCTAAGACCATAACGTGGCCCAATTTTTTCTCACAGCCAATTAGAATTGTGCATGTCTGACACCAAATTGCCATGGCATTGCTTCTGAGAGGAGAGGAATAAGCTATGTCTGACTCACTACCAGGCAATTCACTTCATTGTGCTGTTGATTGCAGGCGGCCATGGAGATCAGGCAGCTTAAAGAAAGTGTAACAGCTGGGGATGCAAGAATAAAGGAGCTGGTGCAACAGGTGAGAGTCCAGTGCTGAGCTATTGTGCGCTGATGATTGACACCTATGCGCTGAACAGGAGGAGGATAATGCGTTTTGATGCTATGCAGTTCCCTGCTCTCACCTGCAACGGGCAAATTGTCTGTTGAGCGCATTGTGATACAGCACACAGTGCGCAGCACTGACATGTTGACTTGCAGGTCAACAAGCTGTCAGCTTCACTTGAGGACCTGACAGATGAAGCAGTGCTGCTCAGACGCAAGGCTGGCTTACCAGACAAGCCACTGGACATATCAGGAGTCAAACTGCAGAAGGATGTCACAATAGCACAACTCAGGAGCGTGAATGCTTTGCTGGAACGACAGGTGAGACAAGCCAGCAGCTGTTGTCAAAGTCAGGGTCTGTCTGGATCTCTATAGCAGTTTTAATAACTCTCTGTCGTTGTTGGGAATGCATGAAGGTGTCAGATCTTGAAGAAGAGAGGCGTAAGCTACGTTTGGAAGTCAAATTCAGAGCAAAATACCATGGCAAAGCAGCACTGGAGATGGGGTTGAGTCCCGAGCAGCTGCTGCTGCTAGAGGAGTATGTGGAAGGCTTGAAGGGAGGTCGTCATCCTGAGGAGCGTTTGGTCACGCAAATGCAGCAGAGGGTGAGACACTGCCATGAACTGTAAGCGGCAAATCAGCATAGCACCATGAGCTTACAAATCATGCAACTGGACCTACCCAAGATGAATTTGTGCATACTGATGGCTTTGCACATCTTCATCAACAATTTAGAGGCGCCGCTCCCTCTTCATGTTGAAATTGCGAAGAAGACTGAAGCACTAGAGCTGACCATGTATACAGATTGAGTTCCTTGAAGTGCGGCTAGCTGAAGTGATGGCCTATGCAGACATCCCTATCAACATGCGCCCAGCATTGACTGAGATGCATGCCGGCAGCATGTCTATGGGGTTACCTGCAGTTGCTGGCATGCTGTCTGGCACTGGTTTTGGAACCTCAGCGGACGGCAGTAATGCAGAATATGCCAGGGGGTCTGTGGGGGTGGCTGGGGGTATCAAGGCAACACAGGTGGAGTTGGTCAGGGGAGCACTGCTGGCATGTTTGAAACTGCTGCGCCAGATGAGTGAAGCGCTTGGTGAGTGCGCTGTTGCTGTTGCTGAACGTGTGCTGCCACTTGATCTGCATGGATGAATGATCTATGTGCTAGGTTCCCAGACAACAGACAGGTACACTGCCATCACGAGTTTAATGAATTTGATCACTACCTCTGCAACATGGCAGCTCGTGTGTGCTACACTCAAGGCATAGTCCACCAGCATGTGCAATCCAGTGTGCTTGATTGTCCGCTGCCAGCATCAATTGCATGGTTGTGGTTCCCTGTGTTGACTTACTTTGCAGGTGAACATCGGCAAGTTAGTGATACAGAGTACAGGCAGTTGACAGACAATGTGATTGATAAGCTCATTGATGCTGAGCGGGTGACTACACTGCTGCTCAAGGACATTGTAGCAACAGCAAGCAGTAGCGGAGGCAGCTTGGGTCTTGTTGGTACAGCTGCTGAGAGGGCAGATAGGCTGTATGCAAGCATACAGCAACAACAGAAATTGCAGACAGCAGGTAAGCCAATATAGCGTGCCACCCATCCATCTCCTGCTTTGCACAACATATGCAGAGTATCGCAGTGAATGGTGTCCTCGGGCAGAGCTGTTGCAGCCGCTGCTCAGTCAGATTGGTTTGTGCCAACATATTATACACATGGTCATGCATAGTGCCTTGCGACATTGTGCAGAAGTGAATATTGTCGCTGATGCAGCTGCGGAAGAGCTTTGTGATCGGCTGAAGCACTTGGCAAAGCAGGTGGTGGACCTACAGGTAAGGGAGATCTGGAAACTCTGCAGTGCAGCCATGTGCCCGTTTTTTTGGGGCCGGGCATTGAGGGTTGCTTTGCAGTTTGGCCTGATCGGCCAAAGGCTTTGACGTTGTTGTCATGCATACCACTGAATGTGTCCATCAGGCTTGCGTGGGTTGCTGAGGGTGAGGATATCCAGCAAGACCTGATGTACATTCAGCAAGGCAGGTGTGACAAGCAATGCATTGCCTCTGCTGATTCTGGCTGACCTGCTTTTCCGTAACAGGTGTCTCTGGCCCAGAAGGATGCACAGCTTGCACAGCTGGCCCAGATCAAAGCCGCTTTGGAGTCCAGGCTTGGTCTTACAGGCACTGGAAAAGATGCAGCAGCAGCAGCAACAGCTGCAACCAGACGAGCAGAAGATTACGTTCCTAGGGAGCTGCATGAGGAGCTTGAGCTTGAGCTAAGTGCTGTCAAGGAACAGTTGCTTGAGAGCCTGGAGGAGCTGAGTGCAAGGGAGAAGGAGCTCAGTGAGGTAATAGATGTGGCCATCATCAGAATCTGTTGATGGTTTGGTTACTAGATATGCAACGGCATGTTGAGGCTCGTCATGTGCCTGGATACTGGCTTCAAAATCTCACATGCTGACAGAATCGTGGAACAGAGGTTTCTTCCACTCAGCAGATTTTGCTTGCAGACAATGCAGGCAGTTGGTGAAAGAAGATCAGAGAGATGATCAATGTGCCCATGCTTCCTGAATGTCATGGGCATATATCGCTATGTGGATACCAATGTATAGGCCCCATACAACATGTGCTTGACTCACCTTATAAACCTTATAATCCTTGCAGATGAGCTCTGCCTGCCAGAGATACCAGTCCAGTATGGCTGAACTCTCAAGCCAAGTCAAGATGCTCTACAGGGACTATGCCAACAGCACTGCCAGTTGGAAGGTGGAGCGCAGCAATGCAGAGAAGCAGGTTAGCTTTGACATCACAAATGGCCACTGTCCCTCAGCCAGCATGGTGACTATATTTCTATGTACTGGTTGTCTTCGGCTGCCCAGTGCTGCAATGACTTTGACCAGATAAGGTGCCAAACAAAACCACCAAGCACACTATGACATCCTCAATACTTCATGTGGTATGTAGATGAACCTCTGTATTGTTCTGGTCTTTGATCTTGCAGCTGAAGAAAGCTCAAGCAGAAGCTGCTGATGCTAGCAGTCAGCTGCAGGTCTTTGAGAAAGCAGTTCAGGTACTAGAGTCAGGAGACCTAGACGCCGTCAAGCATCAGTATATTGATGCAGTAAGGAAGATGGCGGTAGTGCAGGTATGTACCAATTTGATGGATAAGAGATTCCTCTGGCTCTACCACATACCTGCCATTACTGCTATCCTACCTGTTCATGCTGGGTATCATATAGTATGAGTCATCTGTTTTAAGAGCAATACGCTCAGTATTCCTCCAGATGTCATCAGTGCAGGGCAGTTGCTGACTGTCTGTACATGATATGCAGTTGAAGCATGCGAAGGTAGCTCGGCAGCTAGCTTGCTCCACAGCAGCAGAGAAGGCAGCTACACAGCAAGTTGAGGAGTTGCAAGAGGAACTGCAAGACGTCAGCAGCACATGCAGAAGCCGCATCAGGTGGCTTGAACAGGCAGCCTCAGATGCAGCACGCAGGACGCAGCAGCTCTACAGGTGTTTGCAAGGCACAGCACCCTTAGAGGTACTTGGGGCCTTGCTGAGGCAGACATGCCACCTGTATCTATGATTTTGCTTCCTCAATGGCTTGCTTGAGGTTCTGATGTGATGTGCATTGTGAAGTCTGGTCTATGCTGACTTAATTGTGGTTTGCAGTTTGAGCTGCAATTGCAATGCTGACATAGTGCTGTTATGTAGGCATCTGACAGCATGACGTCTCTTCTTCTGCAGGCCTATCAGTCTCTGGTTGACAAGCACAGCCAATTGGCACGGGAGCACAGGCTTGTGTTGGAGCAGAATGGTGACGCCTCTGTCAGCAGCCAAGTAGAAGAGCTACTGTTGGTAAGGAAGCAGCTGGCAGAGCTAGTGCCGAAATATGACCAAGCATGCGATACAGTAGCTGAGCTCAGGTGAGGTTCACTCAGATCCATGGCATCGCTAATGCCCATAGGCTTCAGAGGAGCTTCCAGGCTGCTCAGCTGTAGTTATGCCAGTGTTGCTAGGTGGATCCCTATCACAACAGTACCAAACCTGCAGTGGGCAGGCCATCAGGACTGATAGACATGGCTGTTTTGGACCCTTGTTGCAGTGTTGCCTGTTTTGTCTAGCTGACTGTCCTTGAGGAAGCTTATGACCATTCTTGTTTGCAGGGAGAAGCTTCGGCAACTGGAGCTGCCTCCAAAGCTCAGCAACAAGCCCAACAACACCTTCCTTGGCAGTGTTGCCAGCAGCAGTGCAAACAGCACAGCTTGTGCATCATCTGGTCCTGCACCCAACAGGAATGATGAAGTCAGCCTGGCACTGAACCAAGAACTGGTAGCTGCCATAGTCAAGTTAGATGGTGCCAACAGGCGGCTGGATATAGTTGAGAAAGAGAAGGAGCGCATCAATGCAAGTCTATCGGATGTACAGGTATGTGAGAGCAAGCATAAGGATCTCCAAGTGATATAGCCCAATGGCAGGACTGCTGAAACTTGGAACATCCCTAACCCCTGCTTGTCCCATGTATGCAGGCTCACGCAGCAGAACTTGAACAGCGCTTGGCTCAAGTCACTGCTGAGCTGTCCACAAGCAGAGCTCTAGAAGGTCGGCTGCAGCAGCGTCTGGCAGCATCTGTTCCTGTAGCACAGTTTGAAGAGATGGCTCAGCGTTTGGAAGCTGCTGAAGCTGCTGCAAAGCACGAGTCTGGGGCCATCACAGCCCTAACCCTGCGAGCAGAAGAAGCAGAGAGGAAGCTTTCACAGCTGACTGACAAAAGGCAGAGACAGCTAGCAGACATCACAAACCTCAGGTAGGTTTGCACAGTATGCCATGACATGTTGATGCACAACAGATCTGGCCCATTGCATCGACAGTACCTTGATAAACCTGATGCTGTGGCATACTTCTTATCCCTGCTTTGGCTTGCAATTGTCCGCTGGAGTGGCATAGCTCAAGGCATTACTTCTGAGTTGCCTTGCAGGACTGCTGTTAGAGAGCTGTCAAGCACTTCAGATGCAGCCGCTCAGTTAGGAAAGCTGCACATGGAACTTGACCATGTTCGGGCCAAAGAGGGCTTGGCTCGCAGTGCCTTGAACCGCAGTGAGCTGGAGAGGTTGGAGTTGGAGCGCCAGGCTAGGACATTGAAGCAACAAGTGGCCAGCCTGACTGTTCAGCTTAATGTGGCCCAAGACCATGCGAGGTGATCTTCGGCATGTGGCACCTACTGTCTCTTTGTTGATAAGGTGCACGCAGCCCCGCTACATGTGACAGGGTAATGCTGGCTACCAAAAATCCTTCCAAATGGCCATGCATGACCTGACCTATGCTGTGGTCGGTGAGCCAAGTCTAAATGCACATGTGTTGTGTACGTCGACGTACGTCATCAGCTTCACTCTCCTAAGTAGTCCACTCAGTCGGAGCAACGCCCCCTCAACGGTCAGCCAGTTGCACGGAAGCATAGATGACATAGAGCTCACACACAAACTGCCATGCCCTTGTCCAGGTGGGCTGAATCCGAGTTGCTGGACGCCCTCAGCAGGCTTGAGTTGGGCTTATCTGGGCACATAGAGGCTTGGAAGGCATCTCGCTGGGCCAACAAGCTCGAGCAGTTGAAGGCACGTAATGACAGCCTTGCCGAGGGTTTAGCGTCAGCCCTGAGGCGGCTGGCAAAGAGCGAAGATGCCGCACAGGAGGCACAGCTGTGCAGTGAGATGAAGGAGGTAGGGGTGCAGATAGTCACCACACTTGCATGTACATCTAAGCTCACCTGCTGAAACCACAGATTTTAGTTGTGTGGGAATGCCTTGCCACCCATCAATTACTTTGATGTGCGCACCAAGAAATGAAGCAAGTCATGACCGTAGCCATGACTTGCTTCATGTGTGTGGCACAACCTGTGTGAATGGTAGGACATCCAAGCACTCTTGTCCCGTGGGGTGTCGGAAGCCCACCGTGAAGCAGCTGCTCTGAAGGAGCAGCAGATTGTCATGAAGTTGGAGGCAGGCAAACTGGGTCGTGCTGAGCTGTTGATGCGTCAGAAGGTCGGCTACTTGGAGAGGGTTAATGCGGAGCTGTGTGAGCTGCTGGAGAAGTGTGATGTTGAGGCCATCAGTCAGCAGGGAGAGCTACAGGAAGAGAAGCGAGAGTTGGCATGCCGTGTCAAGACATTGCAAGAGGAGGTGGACTTTGTTTATGCAGCACACTGTCTGCAATGTAAAAACTTACAGTATTGTATGGATGTGCTGCTTCCAAGTATGTTGCAAGTGCTTGCAACAATCGTTGTCAGGACTGCTAGTGATACATGAAACACAGATCGGAA
>LWCB01013025.1:0-10767 GCA_001630525.1 Coelastrella sp. M60 | reverse complement strand
CTAAGCTGCGCTTTATGTGTAGCTGCTGCAACCAATCCATCCTCATCTCATGTCTGACTCACTCTGCTGCACTGCAGGAAGGCAACAGATATCACAGTGATATAGCACAGAAACGCTTTACCGAAAATGTTCTGGGTTACGTCACTCCATGGTGAGCGATGTAACCAAGCCGCATCATCAGCACAGTAGCTACTGCTGCAGTAAACAGAAGTGTCCTGCAGCTGCCTACCTTGGTGGTGCGCACAGCATTCAGGGACTGTGTCCTGCACATGGGCGGTGTTCCTGCATGCATGCATGGTGTCTATCAGCAGAAATTTATGCTCACCTCACTTCAATTCTGGTGTGTCACAGATGAAACTTCCCTTGTTGCAGCCCAAACCAGTGCAGGATCACTCCTATTGTCACCGTAATGCAGGAACACCGCCCATGTCGTGCAGGAACGGTCGTGGCTATGATGTAGCAGCTCGCTGGAGGGCCAAATTCACACATGTGAGTCAATCAATCAAGACACAAGCAATCAACAGACGACTGCAGGCAGCAAGCAACCAGAGTCTGCTACATGCTTACAACCACTAGTCCTCCTGCAACTGTCACCTGCTGTCATCTGTACAGCATCCACCTGCTTTGTACATTTGTTAAAGGCTCACATGCTTCTGTTCCTGCAGATCTGTCCTGTGTGGTATCAGTTAAGAGGCTCTGATCAAACAGCCATCAATGGTGATGTGCTGCTGACCGGTGCACATGATGTAGACCAACAATGGATTGAGAGACTCCGGCAACCAGTGGAGCAGCAGGTAACAACACAGATACTACATGAAATACACGTTGTAAGCGGCTGTTGTAAGATGATTTGTGTCAAGCTCTACTAGCAGAGGAACCTCAATGCTTCTTTTCTGACCAACATCCAAGCCATCTAGCTGATTGCACAATCCACTTGTTCATGCATGTTATGGTCATGGCTATCCTCGACATTCGTCAGTGTTCACTGGTTGCAGGATTTAGGCTGTCGGGATGATGTGGATGAAGCAACAGAAAGTAGTAGTAGCAGTAGCAACAGCCGTAGTCAGACTTGTGCAGCGCAGTATAGGTCCAAATCTCCGCTCATTGTCCCTCGCGTCATCTCAGAGCTTGCTCCCAATGAGTTGACAGTGGTCCTGCAGAAACCAGGCAAGGCCATAGCTGCAGTAGTGGATGAGGTGGTGAAACAGAGCTTTGATGGAGTGGTAAGCAAGAACAGCTGCAGCCTATTCGACCCATGACAGGTGGTGAAGATTACGATGCCCATGGAAAGTTGTCTGCATGAGGTAGCAGGTGTATGCACGAGTTACAAGTAGTATGGCTCTCATCAGTTGGTCAAGAACGTACAGATTGGCTTCTCGTGTGTCCTTATGCCCCAAAAGCAGCTTGATTTTGACGCAGTACCTGTGGCATCAACAGCTGAGAAACCTGCAAGCCTTATGTTATGTCAGAAGCCTTGAACATGAAGTGTTAGTGCTGCTGCTACTGACCTTATCACTGCTGCTGGTTGTTCTCTCAGGTGTTTGAGGGCTGGTTGCAGTGGGTTGCTATGGGCGGCTTCAGAGACCAACACTTCACTCAGTTGGCTCTGGCCTTCATCAAGAAGCTAGCAGCCAACTTGAAGGACAAAGATAAGGTAATTTTGATATTCCGTATATCAGCAATCTGCAGTTTAGTGACGTGCTGCCTTCATAACACACACTGTACTAAGTCACATACAATCAACTTGCTCAACTTTGCTGCAACTCTTTGTTTTGCCCAACGTATGTCAAGGTTGCTGCTGCATTCATCATCATCATTGGCTGACAGTTGTTGATTTGACTTCACCCTTCTCCACAGATTCTTCTGTTGGCAGTACCACCAGTTGTAGCTGCTCATCCTTCAAGGCCAGCAGCAGAGACAGACCTGCTGCAACAGCTGTCAGCTGATGTTGCTGGTTTCAGCTTGATGACCTATGACTATGCCACTGGTGATGTGGCGCCTAACAGTCCCATAAAGTGGCAGGAGGAGAATGTCAAGGAGTTGGTGCAGGGAATTGAGGAAGATGATGACAGCAGCAAAGGCCATTCAGGTACTGTGCAGGCTGCTGCTGTGGCTGCTTTGTTGATCGCAAACGTGCTGAACATACATGCCTGGTAGTTGTGACTCCAGGGCCGCATGATACTGCAAATTGCAGTGATAGCAGTCTGACAGCATCTCACTGACAATGAAGACTCGGTGTGCACCTACTGTTGATGACTGGATGTTGTGTCCTGCAGTCAAGGAATGCGATGGACAAAAAGCCCTATCATGCTCCTGATTTGCTGTATCCTGCTTGTATGTCTGCCTCTTTGAAGTTCTGCCCTCCCAGGTTTACATGGGTGTGAACTTCTATGGATATGACTTCATCAAACCAGAGTCAGCCAAGAAAAACAGCAGGCCGACAGACATCAAAGCAATGATGGGTGATGAATTCTTGAGATTGCTGAAGAGGCACAAGCCAAAGTTGGTCTGGCAGGAGCAGTATGCTGAGCACCGAGTGAAGTACAAGGTATGTGTCAACTGGGGCAACTGTGGCTGTATGACTTCACATTTGGATACGTAACCTGCAACTGTAACTGCACTCACAAGCTGGCACTTATATCATCTAGCGTCCTGCAAATTTTGACATGGCCACTGTGGCCTTTGCAACATGTAACCTAGTCCTCATGCATTGAGCAGGTTGACAGTCAAACCTTTGAATGTATGTGTATGATAACGTTGTTGTTCTGATTCCGCAGGCAGGGGGCTTAAGGCACACAGTGTATTATCCAACACCTGCGTCACTGGCAGCACCCATAAAACTAGCCGAGCAGTTGGGTGTAGGTCTGTCTATCTGGGAGCTGGGACAAGGCATGGATGCATTCTTGGACTTGCTATAGTACTTGAAGTTTTCAGGTGTCCATTCTCATCACAGATGTTGCGTGCCTAGAGCAGCGCTGTGCAGTAGCAGTAGCAGCAGCAGCCAGCAGCAGTGGCAGTCAAGTATTGATGCACTGGTGTCAACAGTCCGGATCTGAGACTGGCAGTCAGGCAGCCATGATGTAAACCAGCTACTGTCAATACCCAGATTGAAAACCCAGTTGTGCCACAGCAGCAGCAGCAGTAGTGAGTTTTTGTCAAACTAAGGCGCAGGCAATTAAGTGTGTGCTTTCTACCAGTAGTCTGGTAGAAGGTGCATCAGTATCATTATGCATCATCAAGCATGGCCCAACTGCTGCAATCCAATTAGGTTCGTCTGTCCTTTGAACCTTAAAGACTTCAGCATAACTCATGGCACCTGTGAATGCACACGTGTGCATGTGAGTAGTATCTGGCTTTGGGCTTAGTCTGCGGTTTCTGCAATAGGCTCAGGGGCATAGGATGCTGCAATCACGGTTCTGCACAATATGCATTTTGCAGCTGCATCTCAGTCTAGCTGGCGAATCATCCAGTGGACACACGCACTGGCAGAGATCTCTCTTGG
Organism: Coelastrella sp. M60; assembly: GCA_001630525.1. Taxonomy (NCBI): domain Eukaryota; kingdom Viridiplantae; phylum Chlorophyta; class Chlorophyceae; order Sphaeropleales; family Scenedesmaceae; genus Coelastrella; species Coelastrella sp. M60. Next base: position 7,265 of record LWCB01013025.1, on the reverse strand, counting down.
GTCGTTCTGCCAACTGCAGCAGTCATATCGTGGAGCTAATCGTCTTGCTAATCCGCGCGAGAATTCAGGAATTGTTGCAACAATTGCTGCCTGTTATCCTCCCCTTGATATCCTCGTGAGAATCTTTCCTGGTTACACCTGAAGAAACATCCGGATCCGCGAGATGCAGGTGGCACTTGCAGCTCCGACACAGGTGAAAGAGGGTAAGGTATGAAAGTCTCAAAATGAGAACACGTGACCAGGGCTCCCATCTGTATGATTGCGGCTGCTTCATACCCCAGCTACCTCAGCTTCGCACCCTGGTACCTAACAGTCCGCTCACTTTCTGTAGTCCCTGGGGGCTATAAGGCCCCTGTCTGAGCCAGTCGCGACGATCGTATTGAGTATAGGACATCTGAGATTACCTGTGCTACTGCTCTTTGTAGCCCACGGCTCCTCCTGACAGCAAGGTTTGCAGTCTCCGACCAGCAGCCTGACACGATGAACACCCGACAGGTTAGTGACCGACAAGTGATCTGCATACAATTCTGATGGTTGTGCCACGCTCATAATCATTAAGGCTGCAACTCACTTTCAGTCCATTGACGGCTGATGCCTGCGTCGTGGGGCTTGCCTGCCCTCATAAACGACAAATCCGACAAACCTGCGTATGTGTTGCTGAAAGTGGCGCCTGTTTTCCGCCTGCAGGTATTGTGCTTTGCTTTGGTGGCGGTGACGCTGACTCCAGCATTCGGTGAGTTTCAGCAGCCAGAGTGGCTCATAATGAATCATGCCAAAGTTCGGAAGTGCTGTCACAGCACATGATGCCACAGTCGCTGCAGTTTTGTATACTGGTGATGATGCCAGGGATTGCAGCTGCCTGAAGGCAACCCAAGCCCGCTCGGCGTCGGCAGCACTTTCATCGACATCAGCATCTTGCACCTGACTTATCATCTGGTCTCTACATACGCAGGTGGCCTGACACACGGTGCAGCCGTGGCTGAGGCCTTGAAGGCCGCTGTCAGCCTTGGCAAGCACCGCGACGCTGGCGCCTCAGCACAGGCTATGGCAGCAAATCCCTCTGCACCACCCACAGCATCAGAGCCCACAACTCTGTTGCAAGGCGCCACCGTGGATGTTGACATCAAGAGGGTCCCAATTGTCACCATGTCTGATGCTCCATGCAAGAATATTTGCAAGGATGTCTGCAAGCTGGACTTCACCAACAAGTGTGAGACTGTGCCAGTGAAGTCCAAGGTGAGATATAGCAGTATAAAGCACTCCACCTCAGCGAGCCAGCATCCCCATGACAGTTTTGCATACCAGGGTTGCTGCATCTGTTTATGCCACAGCAGGCTGCAGACCAGGGAGCGTGCTGGTGGAACGGTGTGGTGTTTGCGAATGTGTGAAGTAACATTCTGCTGTCGGACAGACCCCTTGCACTTATAGTACACAATGTACTCAGATATAGCGCAATCAATCCATTCCATGCCTCCACAAACCTACTCCGTATCAACAGCATGAGCAGCGCCAACACGCCAACTGTCTGCCAAACATGCAATAACCAAAGCCCACCGATGTTTGCTGCCTTCTTTCCAGGTATGCGCTCCTTCCATGAAGACCCTCACCAAGAAGGTCTGCTCTCAAAGGTGCAGCCTGGCAGTTGAGACGCCACAGATCATCAGGAGCATCACAGCAGTGGAGCCCAACATCCCCAACCCATCAACACCATCCACAATTGCTGCCGCCGCCGTTGCCAACCCATCAACACCATCAACAATTGCTGCTACCGCCGTTGCCAACCCATCAACACCACCAGCAGTTGCCGCCGCTGCTCCCGCAACAGCAGAGGCCCAGTTGCCTTCTCTGGACATCAAGAAGCACATCAAAACCTCATTCAAAGCTGCCAGTGCCAGCGTTGGAGCAGACCTCTCAACTGCAGCAAGCGGCGGCAGCCGCCGTTCTGGCCAGAGTGTCAGAGCTGCCATTGCCACCGGGTTGCTCAGGTCTTTGCCAATTCCATCCTGCAATGAATTGTGCCAGGATGTTCAGTTTGAAGTACCTGAGATCAAGTGCACAACAGAGACCCGTGAGGTTGAGTCCTGCAAGACTGTTCCCACCAAGAACTGTGATCAGAAGTGTGTATGTGTGCCTCAAAAGTCCATTGCGGTGAACCTGCCACAGCAGGTTGTGGATGTCAGCTTTGACCAGCAGGCTGAAGCTTCAGCACATGCAGATGTTTCTGGCAGTGCCGCTGCCATTGCTGCTGTTGACGTAGTGGGCAAGCAGCCTTGATCAGCGGCAGTGGTGATGTCTGCCTGCATGACTGGTGAAGCTGAGTATGCAAGTGAAGTTTCTGTCATTGCACTCTCATATTCACTGCAGCAGTGGCCCATGGCAATTGTAAGGTCTTTGTCCTGTTGTTGTGCTGTACCCATGTTGTCATATTGCAATGACAGCTCCACGTTGTCTCCATGATGGCCTGCATTTGCATTGTGTACAGTAATGTACATGTGGGAGTGGCTGTCGTCAACTGCGACCCAAGTGTACGCACCATGTACAACATGTAACTGCTTCATGCCGTCCTGGATGCCCCTTTGGCGCGAGCAGCTTGATTGACAGGCCTGCTGAACGTGTCGGGGAAGACAAAGCGTGTTTCATAGGCGACAGTTTGATGCAGCAGTGAAGCAGATTCGCCGCGATGCCTGTTTACTGACCATATTGTCGACCTCATCAAGACCTGACTACTTCGTTAACCCTCAAGAGGAGTGCCAGTTGTTGTCCACAGTTTGTGTATAGCGCACAGAATGCACACTGTGCCAGTGCCAGTGCTTCTGTACAGGATTCGCTGGCCCATCACTGATGGCTAGTGTCATTGCCTGGCGACAAGAGACTGCCTGTGCTGTTCCATGGCATCCGACTGAGGATTTCGACGCCACAGCAGACTGTTAATTTGATCTACGATTACCAGTGTTCCTACTGCTGGCAGGCTCATCCCGTTGAAGGATGGGCCTGGGCTTGCCAGTTCAGCTGTGTTGGGCAGACAAGTCAGTGGGTCTAGCAGAATGGCCCTCTGGTCAGGCTGATAGGGTGATCTATGTCTTGTTGTGGCTGGTTGTCGAATGACCAAAGGCGAGCGTTCTCAATTCTTTCATATAGTGAGCACTAAGGCAACCAGCTACGGTACATCGATATACGATATCATCTCGCTGCTGGTGTGAAAGACCCCATGCACATGAAGCAAAAAGTTTTTTTTTACTTGTCAAATCAGAAAGATGAATAGCACACAATCATCAAGATAGTATGCAAATCTCATCAGCACCAGCGACAAAAGATACGGTAGTGTCGCACTGCTATAAGTCAACACAATGAACCGATATGGAATGTACCAAGAGCAAATACGGAAAAACTTCTCGACAGAACTGTGGTGTGTCGAACACTCTCAAGGTGCAACCCGCAAAACAGTCATCATCCGTCTGCAGGTTTGAATCTTTTTGTGACACGGAAGCCCAACACGAACAGCCTCAACCAATTATCACAGACAATACACAACAGATCTTTATGTGCGTCACTGTTGTAAATTGGGCACTATCTCTGGACACCCACAGCTCACATGCCTCGGATAGCCTTTATAGTAGTGATATCAAGTTGCATTTCTTGTTGATATGAATTTCTGACACTAGTTGCTCATTCTTTAAAATAAGGCTCTTGAAGATCCTGCGCTTGGCACACAGCTGATTGAGTTTTTGTTGCTGTCATATCAGCTTCTTGAAGCTCTGCGAGTATGGCCGACAGGCTGGAGCAGTTGAGGGAACACGGTTTTTGTGTAGTGAACGTCAAAACCAGTGACGCAATATCAGACTCTGCTATGGTCGTTGATGGCTGGTTTGAGCAAAGGACAGAGCAGCAGAAGCTGACTGTCAGGTCGACAGCCGATGCTGCAGCAGACAGCGGACGAGGGTACATCAAGATGCCAGCAAAGGAGGTCTTGGAAGTCAAGAAAAGCTGGAAATGCCCGTCCGCGCCTCCTGAGCTGCGACTAGCTGCAAATACGGTATGCTGCAGGCATAAGCAGTTGACACCAACTACCATAACAATGTCTTACTTGTCTGTTTCACACCACATGACCCTTCAAGCTGCAAGACATATCGTGACGGTCCAATCTCCCTTGTCCAACAGTCATATTGGTTCACATGCAGGCATACGCAATCTTGTGCAAGATAGCGCAGGAAACCCTGCAGCACATCTTCAGCAGCTCAGCCATCTTGTCTGGTGCGACCCAGCAGCTGCAGGAGCTGCTTGGTCAGAAGTCATCAGGCAGTCAGACACCTGGTGACAACCAACAACAGAGCACCAGCAGTGACAGTGACCGCAGCAGTGTCCTGCACATCAACAGGTACAAACCTTCTCCTGCAGCAGCAGCAGCGACCGACTTCCTCCTTCAGGGTACTGAGGCTCATGTTGACAAGGGTCTGCTGACAGTCATATGGTCCACACAACCAGGACTACAGGTGGGTTGATTGACACTGGCTGCTGCATTATTGCAGCTAGCAGTCCTGAACACCTCCCAAATGGCCCTTGTGCTATGAGAAATCTCGCTCTTACTGTCAGTCCCACAGCCAGTTGATGTGCATGTCGGGCACGGCTGGGAGGTCCTGTGGCACAGGTCACTGTACGAGCTGGTGTAGGCGCTCATCAAGCAGGTCATACGCAACTTTCCAGTATATTGCCGTCATGTGTGTTGTTTGCCTTATAACAGGTTTTCTCTCGTGATGGCAGCTGGCTTCCTGTTCCTGCTGGTCCCAACCAACTGGTGATACTTGTGGGACACACCCTCAGCTTCTTGACAGCAGGAAGGTTACCAGCAGCAATGCATAGAGTGATGATGGAACCAGCTGACAGCAGTACTGAAACATCGACACCAGCTCGGCTGTCCTTGTGCTTCAAGCTGCATGCCGCTCCAGAAGCTGTGTTGTCACCTACATCAGTCAAGCCAGGGACAACAGGAACCCTGCCAGCAAGGTAAGTTGAGGGATGTAAACATTCCTACTTACCTGTGCAAACATTCTTCCACCTCTGCTGCAGTGTAGCCGTACATTAGATGCTCACTTGGCCGTATGCCAGGGTGCTATGTGGTTGCAGATATGCTGGCGTGTGCACGCCGAACACCTGATGATCCTGTAGTGCTGACATACAACCAATGTGTTCCTTCCCTTGCTCATCTGCAGGTTCCAGGTGTCCAAGACTGTGAAGCAGCTGATGGAGGAGTTTGACGCCTCACATACATCAATACACTCTCAGCGCAGTCACATGCAGCAGCAGCGAAACATGCAGCCAGTTGCACCTGCAGCAGCAGTCCCAGTCAAGCGTGAGCCCAGCAGCAGTCCAGAACACGCAGCTAAGAGACCCTGTCAGCAGCCAGTGCCGGGCACCGCTCATAGTATGAATCCAAGTATGCCCCAGCCTCAACACCGGGATGGTCAACTGAGACTCATCCTCAGAGGAGGATCAGATGATGATGAGGACGTGCACTTCATAGTTAGGCCCAGCCTACCACTATCAAGAGTGTTCACAGCTTACTTGGAGAGGATTGGGAAAATGCATGAAATAGGGAGATATCGGTTCATGCACATGATGGTTCGCATCAGTCCAGATCGCACACCAATGTATTATGACATGGAGAATGGCGACATCATTCATGCCTTCCTAGAGCAGACGGGTGACTAGAGCAGTGATGCAGTGTTGCTACCTGCAATACTTTGTAGTCTGGTTCAGGTGCAAAGCTGGGGGGTGGGGGGGGCTCTTGAGGTGCAGAGCTGCAGAGGCTGCTCAGGCATCTCCTTGCGGTGCCGGCAAATGCCTGATGCAATCCCATGTTCTATTGTTTCATGACATGTGTACGGTGCAGTAGACCTGGTTGCTGGCTTTTCAATGCTTGTCTCATGTCTGCAGTTGACACAGAGAAGGGAAAGGGTTTTTGGTACACACATGGTGCTTGCTAGTTGACATTGGATGTTGCTGTTGAGAGAGGTTTGTGCAGTGCTTGGTAGCCAGGGTCATAAGCAGGCCTGGCCTTGAGGGTGCCCACTACAGCACCCCTTGTGAGGGCAATCGATCATGGTGTGTTGGGCGGTGACTTGACCCGCTCAGCAGGCCGAGTAGGCCTGTTGTGGGTGACCTGGTTGTAAATATGTTCCTAAGATCAAAGTGCCGGACTTGAAGCAGAGACTCGTGTGAACTTGAGTGCTGCAAGACTGTTGCATGTGAAACCTGTGATTGCAAGTGTGTATGTATGCCTCAAAAGTCACTGTAGTGAACCTGCCAAATAAAGCTGCTGCCACACGGTGTCAGCATTAAGCAGGCTGGAGATGTATAAATGCAGATATTTCTGGCAATGCCAGTACCACTGGTATTGGGCAAGGATGCTTAAAGTCAGCAGATGCCTATTTTGATAGGCATATTTTGATAGCAGTGCTGCTGCTGCTATTGGTGTAGATGGCCAAGGGCACTGACCAGCTGTCTGGACGACTGTTGTAGCTTAGTATGCGACTGAGGTTTCTGCCATCCCAGTCTTACACCCACAGCAGCAGTGGCCCTTGCCACTTCTACAAGCTCTGACTGTTCTTGTGCTGTACCAATCTTGTTAATCTGCAGTGACTGTCACAGCTTCAAGTTGGCCTTTGGATCCCCTGTGTCATGCACAGTGTGTTCTGTGTAGTTATTCAGATGTCAGATTGGCTGTTGCCAACTTTGACTTTACCATCATGTTCAGCATGTAACAGCTTTATGCCAGCTGGATGCCTACTGGCCGCGGGTAGCTCAATTGACAGGCCTGCACAACATGCGGGATGAAATCCAGTGTGTTGTGTACGTGAAGTTTGGCTCAGCAGTGATATGGGTTCTGTCCTGCAAGGTCTATTCACCGATCACCCTGCAAGCATCAGCACGGCCTGACGAGTTCAATAAAGCTAAAGAGAAGTGCCATCTGCCGTAAGTACTTGGTGTATAGCGTACAGGTTGCGCACTAAACCCGTGCTGTTGTGCAGCATATGCTGGCTCATGACTACTAGTAGCGTTATTCATCGCCTGGCAGTAAAAGACTGTCTGTGGTGTTCTATGACATCTGAATGCGTACGGTGCCGCACACAACACTCTGTTGATCCGATCCATGCTTACTAGTCCTCGTACTTGCTGGCATTCTCAGACGTCGGGGCAGTATTGGTCTTCTCCTGCCATTTGGTGCTCTGTAGTTAGGCCCGCTAGCAGAGTGGCCCGCTAACAATCTG
>LWCB01013008.1:0-20925 GCA_001630525.1 Coelastrella sp. M60 | reverse complement strand
CTTATGGAACTGAACGGGCTGAGTATCGCACTATACAAATGTTGTTGACGTTGATAAAGGGTTATCTGGGGCCTTAGAAGGTTGCAGTCAAGAAGCAGAGCAAGCCTCAGGGTTGGTTGGCTTCCGTGCGATCAGCCCAGAAGCTGAATTGACGAACAATTCCAGCAACGAGGTGCATATGCACTCCTGCCTGTCAGAGTGACATGAAGCCAGAGCAGAACTGGGCGTTTTGGGTTTGCGCGGGCAGTGCAGTTCGAACAAGCGGTTCTAGCACAGTACGATACACGCACTCAGGCGACTGCTTTGGTATATAAGAGTATATAGCATGCATCAGCTTTATTTCAACCGTCTACTTTGTACAGTTGGGTGGGCTGGCTAGGAGTGACACACGGGATGCATCGGTTGCTTGCTGCAGCTGCAGCTGCTGCCCGTGAAGGGTCCTTGATTGCTTCCCGGTAAGCAATACATTAGTCATAGTGTGTTAGTTGAACACCTCTCGTGGCTCGTCTGGTCAGTCATACAATGTGGAAGCTATTCAGCCAACAAGAAACACATGCATTCTTGTGCACTGTGACTTCTGGCCAAGTGCCTGTTCTCGTATAGACACAGACCGAGTCACGTTGTTAAGGATGGCTGTTACAGGACGTCATCGGATCACTGCAACGGTCGGTGGCTGCGGTCCCGACTAGTTCATGCCTGTGCTGGGCCGTCTTTGAGCAAGCATGTCTACTTCAATAGCCTGGTGTTGATATATCGCTTAGCATTTGGCACATATATACATTTGTTGCATGGCTTCTGCCTGCGTCACTTCTGCACATGGACGCCAGCGATTTCGCAACAACAATCTGCCACAGCTGCTGCTGCTGCTGCTGCCGCTGCTGCTGCCGATGCCGTAACCCACCAGCATCAGCAACAACCAAGATTATAGAGTCCGCTTCATATTTGAGTTGTTCTGGTATCAAAGCGTAGACAAACACTGTGCAGCCCGGCAGCATTCTGAAAGGTGCCTGCAGCGATGTTCAAACATAACAGGTTACAATATAGACTAAAGCAACCACACCAACATCATGTACACGGTTGCAGGAAGTTGTATTGCTTTCAAACGCAGAGTACGCGAAAAGTTGCAGCTACTCAGCATAGACCATAGTAAGCTGCCGCTCGGTTTCGCAGCAAAGAAAGCCAGACCCCGCACGCATGGCCAGAGGGCGAAACGAAGGCAAAGGTCATGTCACAACCAAGTATGTACGTTGTCTATAGCAGCAGGATCAGTGGCCGCCCATGTAACCGTGTCGGCACTTTAAAGCCGCTCGTCTTGCCACATTACCATGAACTTTCTGCTTGTAACCTCATATATTACAGTTTCTTCTTGTTTAACGTAGCTATTACCCGCTCGGTTGGTTGGTGTCTATGTCGCAGGAAAGCAGCAGGAGGGCCAGTCGCCAACAGGCCAGCAGCGCATAAGGTAAGAAGCAATCATGAGAGGGCAACAACAAAGAAGCCAAAGCGCACGCAGCTCGCAACAGCATGTACCGTGGCCTGGGCTGCTGTTCACTACTGGTGGCAACTGCTTGTCATTGGACATCCGGCAGTGCTCATGCCCCTCCATATGCAGTCACAGCTGACTGAACGACATTTGTGTAAGGAAGCCTTCCTTTGCAATCAAGGCTAAGGTACTGTGTGCACTCAGCTGCTGCAGCCTTTTACTGTGCAGGTAAAGGCAGCAAATGGCATTCCAGCTGGCAAGAAGCAGCAGCAGCAGCGCTCAGCTGGCAGACAGCAGCGTGCATCAGGCTTCACAGACCAAAATGCCACGTGGCTGAAGCCAGCCAAGAAGCAGCAGCAGCTAAGCAGCGAGGAAGAAGAAGAAGATGAAGAGGTTGACAGTGAAGATCAGCTGCTGCAGCCTCAGGTATGGATGGACATGTCACCGTAGCACTGCCAGCAGCAGTTCTATACGGATCATGCAGGCAGGGCCAAAAGCAACAATACCTGTCACACCAAGCGCAATCAGTGCAACTAGGTGCAGCATCATGTTGGTTTCCTGCTGCTGCACACCAGTAAGTCACAGGTGTTGTGCCGTCCAGCAGGCAGCAACCATCTCGCATTGGCAGTATTGGCATCTGCAGTTGGTCCTGCTCATTTCCGTCAAAGACATCCAGAGCAGCAGTATCAAGCGCTGTATCATGTGGATTAGGTCTGTAGTTAAGCACAAACTTTGGCAAGACCTGCAGATATTGAGGGTTTCTGATGTATTGGTCTGTACCCCCAGTAAGTCGTCTGTTTTCATGCCGTGCTATCACGCCGTGTGACTGCAGGATGCATCTGATTCTGACGAGGAGGCAGGCATAAGCAGTGGTTCAGATGAGCCAGAGGGCGACTCATTAGATGATGAGGGAGAAGATGAAGATGAAGATGATGAAGAGGATCATGACATGCCACCCATGAAGAAGCAGAAGCAGCAAGGGGGCAACGCAGCAGCTACCAGTGAGTCGATGTAGTCATCTATGATGTATGATGCACAATACGTATGCTCTACTATCTCCTTTTGCTCATTAATTGATTGTTGCTTCTGAATACGATCTGCAGGTGATCGTCAACAGTTGCTGTCTGACAGTGATGATGCTGGTGATGGTGACCTGGGCATTGGCAGTGATGATGACTTTGGTGGCAAGGAGTTCAGTGACATGTCTGATGAAGGTGAGTGACATAATTGAGGTTGATCCTAGTTTACGTCATTTGCAGTCCAAGTGTATGTACATATAACTTGACCAGGCCGTTAACTTGCTGCTGCACTTTATTGTATGCGCTACATGGCTTGTTTTTTGTACTGAATCGCTCAAGATCAGGCTGCATGTATCATCGTCATGAGATTCTGTAATGGTGCATTATTTACACGCATCGTTAGCCATTGCCTGAAGCTTGGTCTGGTGTACAGAGTCTTACAGACGCAGCACCTGCTCTTCTTGTTGTCTGCCTTACTCTGCTGTTGTGTTGTCAGATGGAGAGGGTGATTATGATGACGACAGTGAAGAAGGGGAGGACGATGATGAATCAGCTGGAGGCATGTCTGAGGATGAAGATGATCTACTGGCAATTGAACGACATAACAAACTGCTGGAAAAGGCCAGGTCAGTCCACATCCTGTCCAGCTTCAGCATTGCAGCAGTAGTGAAACAGCTGCAGCAGGTGCTGCTGAATTCAATTACTCCGAGGGTGCAGCAGGATCGTTTGAAATTGTACTGCATTTAGTTAGAACAGTCGATGCCATATGTGGTGGCCCTTTGTTTCCTTCTCTCCCAGCCAGGTGCTTGGCAGAGATGCTCCCAATTGCTGTGATGCGCTGTAACGGTCTGCATGACTGTCTGCTGCTGTAGACGCAAGGCAATGAAGGATGCCGAAGCTGAGACACGAGTCATGGCCACAAACATTCGGACTGGTGATGAGTCCGAAGATGAGGAGATGATGGCAGGTGATGAAGATGCAGCAGCAGCAGTGGTTGGTAGTGCAGCAGGTGAGTGTTGAGAGGGTGTGGTGAGAGATGATTATGTTTGCAGCAGCTGTCAAAAGGCAGGGGCCTTAATATCATCTGTCTCCTAATGTTGCTGCTGTTGAGTAACTGGCATATCAGCTGAGGACACTTGTGCCTGGCATCTACAGCAGCCAACCCAGCCAGATATGCCAGGATACCCCTCAGCACAATGTGGTTGGTATTGGTGTGTAGCCTTGTATAACCATACATTGTACATAACAGAAATCATGGGCACTGCCTTTATGGTTGAAGGCCTTAGACAAACTGCATGATGATGGCGAATCCCAGCCGTGCATGCGGTCAATGCATTGGTTCTGACTCATCCTGACCTGCTCTTTGCTGCCACCCTGTGCCTTGTGGTTGGTCCAGATGGTGCAGTAGACCTTGATCTCATCAAGCGGCGCATCAAGCACAATGTCAACATCTTAGAAGACTTTACCCATCGCAGAGCAGCGAACAAGAGCAGGACTGAGTATGTGCAGCAGCTGAAAGCTGACCTGGGTGTGTACTACGGTTACAACAGCTACATGTTGGAGCAGTTGTTGGCTCTGTTTGCTCCAGGAGAAGCTCTGGAATTGATGGAGGCATGCGAGACACCTCGACCTGTGAGTGGCTGAGCTTGTTATTAAATCCATAATGAGGGAAGTGTATCATGTAGATACTTCTGACCTGTGCATGTGGTGTGTGGGTGTTGTGTCAGACAGGGGTTGGATTTCTGTGGAGGGTGCTACCAACATGACTAACCACTGCCGATCAGGTAGATTGTCCTACTGCATGCTTGCTGCTGGCATCAAAACACAATTCGCTTCACGTCCTATCGTGTGCAGATAACACTCCGTGTCAACACCCTCAAAGCCCGCCGGCGCGAGCTTGCCGCTGCGCTCATCGCTCGCGGCGTAAATCTGGATCCAATCGGCCCCTGGAGCAAGGTTGGGCTTGTAGTATATGACAGCAAAGTACCCATTGGTGCTACTCCAGAGTACATGGCTGGCCATTACATGCTGCAGGGCGCCAGTAGCTTCATGCCTGTGATGGCTCTCGCGCCGCAGTCCGGGGAGTCCGTGGTCGATGTTGCTGCTGCACCTGGTGGAAAAACCAGCTACATCGCGGCGCTGATGAAGAACAGCGGTAAGTGGATGTGTGCAATTGATGCTGCTGACTGCAGGGGTCAGGTCTGGTCTGCGTACATGCTGGTGCATCTCAGGATAGCAAACAGCATGTGTGTGATGGCAATGAGTCCTGTATAGGTTACGTGGTGCACATCAAGAAACAGTGTCAAGACACAGCAGTTGTGTTGTGCTCCTGCAGGTACCATCTTTGCCAACGAGCTGAATCCTGCTCGCCTCAAGTCCATATCTGCCAACTTGTCTCGATTAGGAGTGACCAACACTGTGCTGTCCAATTATGATGGCCGTCAGTTGCCCTCTGTGTTGGGCAGAAACAGTGTTGACCGTGTGCTGCTTGATGCACCTTGTAGTGGTACTGGAGTGGTCAGCAAGGACCCTAGCGTCAAGGTAAGACAAGGGTGTAGGGCAGTGTCCAACTGCTTCGGCAGGCGCTGTGCAATGGAACCTTCACTTGCACTTCACCACCACCTTGCAATATGTATATCTGTACAAATATGTGTCTATCCATTGCATACATGTGTCTATTCTATTTCATGCGTATGGCAATGAAGAGCGAGCGCAGACGTGGTCTCAGTTTTGACCGGCACTACCCATGATCATCCAGCTGTACCTGATACATTGCCCATACATGGTGTCTCTTTGGCATTGCTTCATAATGGAGACACATGACCATGTCCGTGGTTTTGCAGACCAGCAAGAGTGCGGACGACATCTGGAGGTGTGCCTACCTTCAGAAGCAGCTGCTGCTGGCTGCCATTGACCTGGTCAACGCAAACAGCAAGACTGGCGGTTATGTGGTCTACTCAACGTGCTCAATGTTGATTGAGGAGAATGAGAACGTGATCAACTATGTGCTGCGTAAGAGGCACGTCAAGATTGTGCCAACAGGACTCGACTTTGGTCGGCCAGGTCTCTGCAGGTAAGACACAGGGGGTAAACACTGGCCACTTTTGTGCTGAAAATCAGCAGCCAATGTGTTCTTGTGTTTCATGTCATGCATGCGATCCTTTGTGTGCTGTGCTGTGCTGTGCTGTGCTATGTTGTGTTCCTTGTCCCATGCATTATCAGCAGCAGGATGGGTGCGATATCATACACCCCAAGAAGATCACCCTCGCCAGGTCACATAGTGGCAAGAATACTCACCTCCTTGCCCCTTCCCCCCTTCCCTCACTGTTGTGCAGGTACCGGGAGTTCCGGTTCCACCCCAGTCTGACTCATGCTCGGCGCTTCTACCCTCATGCTCACAACTTGGATGGTGAGCACTTGGATGGTTAACTGCTGATATGCATGTTGGCTGCATTGCTGCGCCTTACTTCTGCGTGGCACATTCCAAGCAGCTGCCAGGATGTGATTGATCCTTGTGCTTGTGGCAGCAGTAGTAGTACCTGCTCAATTGCCCCGGGGCTTTTGTTTACTTCAGCTTCAGCGAAGAGGTGTACTCCGGTGCTGCTGTCGGTGCATATGATTGGATCTACTCGTGGCCAGAAAGTTGCTGAGATTTGGTGCGAGAGAGCTTCATACTTCTCATGTGCTTTCCTGCTACAGGATTCTTTGTGTGCAAGTTGAAGAAGCTTTCTAACGCTACGTCAGCACCTGGTACAGCAACAGCAGCAAGTAAAAAGCAGCAGCAGCAGCAACCAGCTGCTGAGCGCGGTATGGATGGAACAGAGAGTGAAGACGAGGAGCAGCAGCAGCAGCAGTCAAGAAAGGACAAGAAGCAGCAGCAGCAGAGGGCTGGCAGCTCAGAGTCCGATGATGAGGATCAGGATGTTGAGAGCAGCGGTGATGAAGGAGATGATGACGATCAGGAAGATGGAGATCAGGATGAGGCAGGCAGTGAAGATGGTTTTCAAGATGACAGCGATGATGATAAGGGAGCAGCAGCAGCAGCTTCAGACAATGCAGAAGGGCCTCCAGATTGGTTCAAGCGGGAGATGGAGCAGATAACAGCAGAAGAGGAGGCAAAGAGAAAAGGCAAGAAGAGCAAACAGCAGCAGCAGCCAGGCACTCCAGGAGCAGCAGCAGGTCAACAGCAGCAGCAGGTGGTAACGCCTCGACAGCCACCAACTCCTAACAGCTTGTCCAGTATAAGGAAGAGGCTGAAGCAGCAGCAACAGCAGGAGCAGCAGCAGCAGATTCAGGAACAGCAGCAGTTAGGAAACGGAGTAGCAGTTGCTGACAGCACACCTTCACAAGGTGCAAGAAGTAGTAAGAAGACTCCAAAGCAGGCAGCTGCAGCGAGCACACCACAAGCAAATACCTTAGCAGCAGCAGCAGCTGGAACATCAGGGTCTAGGAACAAAAGCAGCAGCATGAAGGGCAACAGCACACACAAGAAGCGCAGCAGGCAGCAGCAGTAACAGACGTGTGTTGCTGCCTTTTTTTGGATTGGCAATCTTTGCGCCATATCACCTCAACTGCGACTGGCATCGGCGCTAGTTGATATCAATGTGTTATGTCACTATGATGTCCTGCTTGTCACACACTTATGCATGCTGCCTACTATCGGATACCTCGCTGCTGCGTCAGTGCCACTTACTGTATGTTTCTATGCTCGTTTTGTATGACGTGTTCAGCCTATGTGGCACAGCCATGCATGGCCATCAGAGGGCTTCCACAGGCAGTGCCCTGAGCTTTTGAGCAATCATTGCAAGCCAGTTGGGGCCATGCACGTGGAACTTAACGCGGCGTTTTCAAACACGTTGATCAGCAGACTAATGTGTTACATTGCTGAGGCCTCACTTGTTTCATGAGAGACGCCATTGGCAGGCAGAGGAATAATGTGTGACTGGCAGCAGGTCACAAGAGCCTGGTGGCAGCTACAGCAACGCTTTAGCTGCAATTCTGTGACTGCTCATGACCACTCAGGTCTTCTGCTGATCCTGAACATAGCACACCTCATTTCAGGATACAGACTGCTAAAAGGTGGTGGTGAAGGCGGTGGCAGCTCCTCACCATCTTCTACCACCTCTTGAACTTCCAGGCCAACAGACTGCAGCTCAGACATCAAGTCAACATCAAAAGCATCAAACCTGTGCTTGGTATGAGCGTAATAAAAGACAGGACTAGGCTGCATAGCTCCTGCAGCTTGTGCAGCGGACTCAGGAGTACAACAACAGTCATGACTGCCACCACTGCTAGGAGAGCAGACTGAACAACCAGTGTCTTTAGTCTGCATCATATCACAACTGTTGTGACTGTCGCAGCTGGACTGGTTACTGCCATGTTTGCTGTTAGCTGCTACTTGTGGTGCTGATAATGGTGGCATAAGCGCCGCCAAGACTCTTGGCAGACTCTTCACTCCAGCTGTGTTGTAGATGAGGTCGCTACCAATGATGATGTCCCAGTGGGTTGACAGGAGCTTCTTCAGGTCTGCTAGCTCTGCTGCTGAGGGAGTTACTGCAAGCTGTGTTGCTGCTGTAGATGCAATAGCAGATAGAGGTGGTTCCTCTGCACATGCCTGCTTTGGTACTAGAGCCGAGGAATCCAGCTGTTGTTGCTGCTGCTGCTGCTGTGACTGTTGACTGCATGGCTCATGATCGCTGCCAACTGCAGTCACCTGCAACTGCTGTACAAGCTGCTGATCAAGGAAGTGAGTCCAGTCACAACTGCAGGTGGTGACCGAACTCATATTTGGCAGATGTCTGTTGGCTGCTACATTCTCTCTCAGGTGCTCCAGAGCGCCGCCATGTGCCTGTTCAGTGAGGCAGACCTCACCAGCATAAGGGAGGTTACGGGCTAGGTAAAGACCCAGGAAACCACACCCTGCTCCAAGTTCCAGGACCTACAAATTCCATCGTAACAGCGTTACATTGGGCATATGAGCACCATGGCCAATTGCAGGCAATACAAGCAGCTAAGTAGGATCCTTCAGCTTAGATAGTTCAAATTCCCAGCCTTGCTGTACCCCTGGAGCACTGCCCCACAAGCTGCTATGACCATCGTGTGCAGATAGTGGAACGCAAGAAAGCCCAACGTGTCACCTGCCTTCACACCCGGCTTCTGCAGGCCAATCTGCTGCTGCATGGTTTGCAGGTACTTTGCAGCTCGCCGAGCAGCATCCCAGACTGTCCCTCCGGTGGTCGTCAGCACTTTGGTTGTCTTGATGGTGACGTCATCCGTCCAGATGAGCTGCTCATTCACAGGCTCATTCTGCATAAGGCACCTCTGGCACTGGCACCAACACGCAGAACAGTTGGCGGCAGATGTCAGCTTTGCTGCAACAGAGTATGTGACGTGTACACAAGAGTCAGGTGTTATATTTGTTTGTATAAACTATAATGTATAAGGAGCAACCTCGGTTGGCGGTGGCCGTTGGGGGTGTGTTGGCGCGTGAACAGACGGGGACTTGAAACAACGGCACCCGTCACTATGAACCTTACATAAAGCACACCGCAACATCCAAAAAACCAGTTCCTAACAACCAAACTGTAAAGCATCAACCCTTCCGCTCCCATCATTGCCACCCAGCTTGTCACTAGCCACCCTGATATGCTGCGACCAGCCTGTCCCTGGATTGCTCAATATGCTTCACAATTTCTAGCATAGCGTCCCACAATATCTGCATGGGTGATGGCGATGAATGAGATACATGTTTATTGGCTTACACACTGCAGGAGCCGCACTTGCTTTGCTCAATTCTTAAATCATTCCTTTCTGTTAGCCAGCATCGCTGCACATGCCAAAGCTGTTTCACACTACCGGCAGGCTGCAAGGCGTCAGCTAAGAGACTGCCATTCACCGTACCCAGGATGAATGGAGTGCTTAGAATCACTTTCAAAATTCAGTTACAATGACATGCAGAGGCTCTGTGACAGCCAGCTGACTTGTGACAGAACTATGCATGCAATATTCAAGATGCCTGACATGTCTAATGCAGCAGAATGGGACAAATGACAACCAACAACCCTAGAACATGCAGATTGAGAGCCATGCATCAGCCACACAGCATCATGCTGTTGGACTCCATGCTAACATGATTGGGATATGATATCCAATTGTCAGTGGCAGTATTGACAATGTCACAGCTCCCCCTGCTGCTGAACTTTGTCCTCATCATCCTCCTTCAGTGCATACTGCTGAAGCAGTGCCAAGTCCACAAAGTCCAGCGCCTTGATGTGGCAGCCTGACAGTACTACTGGAGGAGCTTTGCCAGCATCTGCAGCCTCCTTCCACCTGCATCAGTGACGGTATCAAACATGGGTGATAGCACATCCTGCAGCTGAAATGGGTGCCCAACACAGTCGAACACATGTACCAGCTGCTACCAGTAATAACAACCTTTCTTGAATGCCTTTGACGTCTTCCTAGCGCTTTTTGCAGCATGATGAGCCCCTTGTGCACTGTAGGTCATGCACTGACAACCTTGCCATGATCTTATTGGCATGGATCTTGGGTCTGTAATGGCGGTCTAATCGTGGCGCTCACATGTACACTGGCGCTGCTGCAGCCTATTTGACGATTTGTTTACCACAACAGCACATACTCTTACCTGATGCCAACATCTGCAGACAGACCATGCTGCAAAGTGAATTGTACCAGTTCCAATCAAGGTGAGCAACATATGCAGTATTGCTATTCCTGCTGTTGCGCTGATTGCACATACACCCACAGGCACAGAGCAAGCGTTGCCCTGCCACATCCTTTTCCTTTTTCCCTACCTGCTCGCACACAGACACCACCTGTCACCTGGCTTCAGTCCCGGGAAATTGAAATGTGGTGCCGGTGTTGAAAGGTCATTGCCACGAGAACGAGTGTATGCAAGAAACTCCTCAGTGACCTGCAGCAGGCAATTGCACAGCTGCCTTGAACTCTGTTTTGGAGGCAATAGCTTTTGTCTCTGTGGATAGCAGCAGCAAGGCACCAGCTGCACAGGCTGACGATTCCATTACAATGCCAAGCACCTACAAAGCCTGGTGCGGCTATGGTGATGACTAATCACGCTGTGCACATAGATGCAGATACACGCACGGGAGCTTTCCTGACGACGTTGTCTGTGCGCAGGTTATATGCACGTCCACTGGTCAACAGCCGTGCAGCTCCAAGCAGATGCTCATCACCATCAATGCAAGCCTGCCAGAGACAGAAGCACCAGTGTGACTACCTGAGCACAAACAACATGCACCCCATAGTCTCCTCCGCCAGTTTTGCAAAATCCATCTCTGTAGTAGCCTGTCATGGGGCTCGTGCAGCAGCAGCGCAAGGGTGTCCCAAGCACATTGAGGGCCTGTGCGCATAGGGCATAGGGGAGGCGGTAGGGTGGGTGTTGATACTGGTTACTGAACAGGTTAGTACGTGAAGACTGAATGTCGTTCTGTCCCATTTGCAGTTATATGACTGAATGCCCGATCAGAGGCGCCGGCAAGAAGACTTGGGGACAACAACCTGTAGTGTACGGCTGTCCATGCCATGTACCTGCGTTGTACTGCTTGCTTCGGCTGCTTTCACCACCATCCCCATTCTTGGTGGAGCACTTGTATGTGAGTTTCTAGCAATGCTAAATTGTGATCTGCGAGCCGTCGCCGACCAGCTGGTGCTGCATGGCATGCCCTTCAATGAGAGGTGATGCTGCCAGCAACGTGGGGTTGGCTCATACGTTAAGTTCTGTGGTGCATGAGCTCACCAGAATTGTGTGCAGTCCTTTTTGCTGCAGAATAATGAGGGCACAAAGCGGGTAAGCATATCAAGGTCGCGTAACAGGCTGAAGTGAGGGGCAAGCAGGAAGCTGAAGACGATGCCAGATGCTTTCATCCCAACAACCCACTTGTGCGACAATGAGCGTATTCAGTACGAGATGATGATGCATTGCTGACTTCTCAGTAGGGGACGCGCGTTCTCGTTGTGAGGAAGCTGAAGCGCCTGCACGTTCGTTGCTCACGCATGGTCCTGGCCATTTGTTTTGTGCGACAAACTGGCAATGGTTTTGCGGCATACTCTTGAAGCTTCAGTGGACCCAAGAACTGCTGGGCTTGTGTCACATCGAAGGTGCTGAATACATACACACCAAGGATACAACTGGAATTGCGTGCCTCATCGAACAGCCAGCATGAATCCGGGATCTGGTGGCATACCTAGTGTTTATTCCGGTACACGCGCCTCATACGTAGCACTCTCAGCAATATCAATCCTAGCACTGGCATTACTGTGCAGCATATGGACTTCCGAAGTATCCGGTTCTATCGCAGGTAATGCTGTTTGCTTTGCAAAGTCTCTGCTGTTGCAGCATTTACTGGGCAAAAAGGTGCTCACCTGTCATCTTGACATGCAGTATTGGGCCTCATGGCCATTTACTTAGCAAGTCAAGAACTTCTAGTGCTGGTACGGGTAATCTGCGGACAGCCTCGTTGGCGGTGGTGCAGCAGATATTTTTGCTACATTGCATGCTTACAGGCCTCTTTAAAACATAGACGCATCCCTGCAGCAGAAAATCAATCCAGTCAAGCTGTCCAGCCTGGCACAATGTGTTGGCGATTTGTTGCTGCTGCAAACAAGCCATGCAACTATGAGCCTCAGCACCGTGACAGCCAGCTTACTTGATGATTTCGCTATCACAACCTGTTGCTGACTCACATTGCAGCAGTGCACTACGTCCTGTGTGGCTTAAGCTATGCTTGATGCTCACATGCAGCAGCTTCTGTGTTCAAGGCAGTACTACCACCTCAATCAGCTGTGGCAACAGACAGACAAATCGATGGTTCCTGCCATGTGCTGCTGCAGTTCATGGTGTTCGCTCCTGCATCCATTATCGTTGACATCATCCGACTATCAGGGACATCACATGACATTCATGGGCGGGGATGGCTGGTGTTCTTGCAGCTCTTGGCAATGGCAGCAAAGGTTGGCCCAACTTTGCCAGTGGCAGCAGACGAGCGCTACTCTCTCAGCGGTGGCAGATCACTCAACACCTGTTACCAACTGTCTCCCTGCTGTGCAGCCCTGCCAGAGTGCATGCCATTGAGGTTGCAGTGTCTTGCCGTGACAAGTCTTACGTTTGCATCCGGCTGGAGGTGAAGCTGTACACACTGAGCTCCAATGGCAGTGTAGTATCCTTGGAGCTTGCTGCTGTTCTAAGGCACCTGTCGCAAGCAGTGCTGTATGCATGTCACTAACACAAGATGCTGTAACACGTGTCTGACTGCTCATGCACAGGTAGCAGGTGCTGTGTTTGCCTGGTCCCTGCACAAATCAGTTTCATCAGGTAGGGCAGCAATAAGCGAACTGTGCAGCTTATACAAGCTGTCTGTGCCGTGACTCAAAGTTGATTCAGCTGCCAACTCAGCAGAGTGTTTCAAAATGTGCTTCATGCTGTGGTGCACTAGTCACAGGACTTTGCAACGGACCAAAGCCACTGCATCCTGACTTTGAGCTTTGGCTTGCCCTCAGTTGACAAATTCTGCACATCAAGGCTAAGCAACCAAGAAAAAGGCTGCTATTTGCTGTCTGGCTTCTGGTTGTTGTGCCGACAGGTGAAGGCAACAATTACCCTTCCTATGCTGCTCCGCCACCAGGTCCAGCCATGGGCAGTGTGTATCAACGTGTTGAAGACCCCTTTTCAACAGCCTACAGCCCTCCCCGACAACATCCAACACAAACACAATCCCAGCTGACAAGCAGCAATGATGCTCAACAGCAGCAGCAACAGCAGCAGTCGAGTGCTAGACCTGCTGCTGCACCACCACCGCCAGCAGCACCCCATCATGACCTGGTCTGACACCCCAGGGGTGAGACCAGTGCTGGTCTGTAGATTGCTGGCACCTGGTAGTATGCAACAGTTGGTGAATGAGGAAATTGTCAGTTGATGCCCTCACAAGGGCAGTCATTCATCCACTTGTTGTGTTCTCACATTGCGGCTAAATATGCAGTAAGCAACTGCTGTTGAGGTCTCAAAGAGAGAGAGAGCATGTGCCATTGCATATCCCTCATACTTCTCCCCAAGGGCCATATGGCCAGAGTGGGTTTACCTGTTTGTTGGACCCTAAACTGTTTGTAGGCTGTCCTCTGTGTAAGCAATCAGACTCAAGTTGATCAATCCTCCAGGTGGCTTTCCAGACCCCTGATTCAGGCTGAGCTGTGGAAAGCAATGCAACTTAGAGCTACAACCGCTGTCGGGTGACGATGTGTAATTGTGACGTCAATTGCATCTTGGTAATCAAAAGGCCCCTCACTGGCAGACATCCTGCAAGCAATGCCAAAGTTACCGTTGCCAAGTAAACATCGGAGGGCAGACGACATCCACTCATGCCTCACCCAGATTGGTTGATGAAACAACTTGTTTCATCAACAAGTTGAACTTGTGTTGAACTTCACTTAAGTTACAGCAGGCATTATTGCAAACTCATCATCATGCAACGGGCATTTTTGCTTTCCTAGCTTTCCATCAAGCCTGGCAAGTTATTAGCATTACCGATGTAACTTGGTGGCAATTTGGCACCCATACGCATGCCTGTCGCAAGATCACATTATGAAATGGCACCCCGACAGGAGCGGCCAGCAAATCGAGCGCCCAAAACTGCAACAGGTGGCGCAATAACACACAGTCCACCAATCACCCTGTGAAGCATCTCCTCCATCATGCTTCATGCATACCTAGCAGCAAATACTACAGACCACAGCATCCCCAGCATCAGTTATACAGTGCTGCTGGCACACATGTGATGTAGGTCTTCACAAAAAACTGCACTGATGTATGAGAAGGCTTTTACATTTGAGCAGTACATGCTACAGCAAGTGAGTGTTGGCCATAGCCGCAGTCCTGCACACATTGCTGTAATGGCGCATCCCTAACTGCTTGAGAGATCTAGAGCAACTCGGTTGCAGCACTGCCCACGATTTGCAGGGCCAAATTCAACATCTTGGTAGTGATGTGCAGACCTAGACACAGTAACCCAACATGATCCCTTAGCCCTCCCACTCAATATACCCATCTAGGCCAAATGGAAACTCACAAGAGCACTAGGTGACAGCAGCAGTAGATATCGACACACCGCACAGGATCCTAACAGGCATAACAGCACAACATACCAGAGCTAGTCAAGCTTCCAAGAGTGTGTCCTGCAACCATACTCAGCATGCCTCTGCTGCTCATCTCATGTAGATTGCACACAGCAGACCATTGCATGAGTGATAACTGTGTACCAAGAAATACAAGGCAGGACGCACAGCTCACTGGACATGGATGACCGCTGCGCACACCACCATCTGTAAAAGATCATGGAAAGCCCATATGCAGCTGTTTAGGACCATAGTAGAGTTGCTTTGAGCAGAGGCGCTTGCAGCATTCCACCATGTGCACCCCACATGTCGCAAAGTAGAGTTGCTTTGAGCAGAGGCGCTTGCAGCATTCCACCATGTGCACCCCTATATGTCGCCTAAACACAACCTGCAGCAATGCACTGTGGACTGCATGTCGTTTGTCTGATTCAACAAGGATCATACTTCCAACCCAAAGCCACAAGCAGGTACTGCACTACTGCCAATCGACTGGTGTATGTCGTGCAGGACCAAGCAGAACAGCAGAGGATATAACCATCCATACCATTAGGTGTATGCAACCCTTTGCAATACTTCACACAGCATGATCTGACTGCAATCACAAACAATGCTTGTGGACACATCATCGCCACCCTTTCGCTATGTATGACAGGAGTGCATGACCTTAACAAGCGACTATCTCCAGAGATATTGCACAGCAGAAGGCCTCGCACAGTTGGTATCTACAAGACGCCTGTACTGAAACTTAAGCCACTGCCGTATAACACACATCTCAAGCCACTAGAGATGAACACAGATATATTGCAACATTGTTTGAGCATTTCAATTGCAGCCAAACATGATATCATGAGCAACATTGCAGTGAATATGACTGCAGTGCAACCGAGCTGTGATACATACCCAATAATTTGCTGTGCCACAAGTTTCCAGGTGTCGTTTGTGCCAGACTCAACCAGTCCCTAGACACAGAGGCAGCCTCCTTTGTCATGTACCGAACTGTTGGAATGACCACTGCAAGCTCAGCGGTTGAGTGACTAAGCAAACTGCACTCCAAAACAGATCATGTAGCCAGGATCTACATGCAGACAGCAGCAGCCTGGATGCTGTTGGGCATACACTATGCATGGCCACACAGATACACATTGCGACAATGTCAAAGCATCAAAGGGCTTGCACCTGACACATTTCTGTGGAACGGACAGCTGGATGCCAGGTATGCATGCGCACATGGCCACCGGGAGGTGGATGCTGCACATAGTTGAACAAACAAAAGTGGTGTTGCAAGATCCAAGATCCTGACATCATGGATAGATGCTCAGAGACAGTGCATAGCAGATTGCCGTCAGTCTCTCACTACATAGACTAAACCATCCAAACCTTCCCACTCTCTGTGGTAACAATGGTATTGCCTGGTCAAAGAACAGCAAAGCAACATTTCAACAGCTGGAATCCCATGTTGCCAGTTCCTAAGGATCAAACAGACTGTAGACTGCTGTTGCTCATCATGCACCTACATGCACTTCTCCATCCACAACATACATGCCATGATGACTTGCACAACATGACAGGACGCTAGGCACAGGTGACAAGAGGCACCAAAGGAAGTAGGCGTTGGACTGTGCAAGCAACTTTACCCAGCCTATGAACACACCATACAGAATTCGCGTATCAGACTCGCCATATCCGCAATCAAAACCATCTTTGCTGTGAGAACATCATTGCACACAGCAGTGGGCGTCATGAACAGCTTGGTACTGAACAGATACACTGCCACGGTTGCCCTCACATCATTGCACAGCCATCAACTGCTCACAAACCCACTGTTTGCAGACAACCTAACAATACAAAGGCATGGCCATGCGGCCACGACAGTAGCACAAACATAACATAGCATGTGTAATGCTCCTATGCCGAGCACAGCTCCTTCCATTGTAGTTCAAGTGCAAAGTACTCACCAGGAACAGCTCTGGCATTTACGAGCACTTGGTCCATACACGCCTGGAGCGCATCATCATCACCACCAACACCACAGAGCAGCATCGCACCAGCTTCCCTTTGCAGCCTGGATGTTGTCTGGTTAAAAAGAAGCTGCATCACAGAGTGCAATACCTCATATCATGCAGTAGCACACTGTAAAACACTACCTTTCAACACGATGGCGATGTCACTGACACCGGTCCACCGACATTGCAACACAACACACTACCAACACTGAGCTCAATGGATTGTCGACGCACCAGCATCTTTAAGCCACTGCCATAGGCTGGCAACAATGCAGCAAGCCAACCCACACACGCAGCACCCTGAGAGGCATCAATTGCTCAGAGAGCAAGAGCGACGGCACTATCAACAAACAGAACAACATGCAAGAGCAATTGATACCTGCCAACAGAACGCTGGTTATGCCAAGCAGTTTTGAGACATCACCAGTGCAGCACACCTCATTATAGCTGTATGCAAAGCCATTCACTGTTCAACCTTCAACCTGCAGCTGACGTCTCTCACAACAAACAGCATTATATATTCAGGGGTGAGCCACTGATGACACTGGAGTGTCATGTTCAAATCGGTCATACCAACACCCCAGTGGTGACATGCAGCTTGTCAGCACTGCATGAGGATTCCATTGATGATTAGGCTACAGAGTATATGCATCACTTGATAGCTTGGGCGCCGCCCCTAACAGCAACTTGGCATTAAACCAAGACTAGGGCAGATTGCTGCAACAGAGGCCACAAGATGCAGAGCCGCAAGAGCAGAACCGCAAATCCTTATGGATCGGTAAATATTGCATGTGTGACAGACCATAGTATATATAAAATCCTGCAGTCCCCTAGCAAAATATGACCACATGACTGGATTCTCCACGCAAGTACGCAGAGTGATTGCTGCAGGCTTTGACGCCAGCACCAGCATTGATGAAGTTGGCAGCTTTAAGCAGGATACGTTCTCAACTAGATACGCATGCAACAAAGTCAGTAATTTTTTTCCACTTCCATGCACCCAAGACCATTTCCAACGCTGATTATCTTCTGGCCCTGGACACCCTAGAGTTGCTTGCCAGACATAGAACCCCACACTGATTTCCCAGAGGAGTTACCTTGCCTGCACAGTAGATTGATGAGATGTGCATGTGCAAGGCTGCATTTCAACAGGCTAGTCTGTCTTGACACATCCAGATCATTCGTGCTGTTGCTCCACAACGTGAGCCACAGAAGCGGCACCTGCTCGCCAGCAATTACTGCTGACCTTGGTTGAGGTAGTAGACCTTGCCTTCAGGGTCCATGACCTGCACCCAGTTCCCGCCCTGCAAGTGGTTCACGTCACCAGTCATATCATTGGCACTGCTGCTTTTGTCTGGCCCATTTGAACGACCACCTTGTGGACCCCCTGCACCTGCTGCTTTTGTGCCAGCTGCTTGGTAGAGGCGAGCCTGGCTGCCCAGTGCTGCTCCCATCATGTTGGGGTCCCCATACATCACCTCGGGGGCTTGCACCATACCTGCACCATGCAACCAGTACATACTGAAACCTGGCAGCATGCGTGAAGTACATCAGTACTGTGACACATCGTGCCTGTTGCAGCAAAGTTTGCAAGGCTATCGACTCGCATTGAGCAACACATACCAACAGCATGCCCAAGCACAGGACATGGTCTCACCTGGCATTGCTGCGTATTCTGGTGGGTAGGCATACGCCACAGGTGCCATGCCAGCAGCATAACCAGGCATAGGTGCCATCATAGCCGTCTCATCATCTACAACAAGATTACGAGCATTCAGCAGGCACACTGAAGAACAATGCAAAAACAGATCTCCGCAACAAAGTCTGATGACCAGCACCACATGCATGCCAGCAATGCACAGCCTTTGCCACTTTGTAACAACCACACAGCATGCAGGGTGACTGTTGACCTGTCAAGCTGCTATGCTCACCAGCTCCCATCATGCCTGGCTGCTGGCCCATTGGGCGGATCACTCCTGCTGGTGGCATGTTCTGCAGTTGAACGCGTGCATGCAGCAAAACACATGTCAACAAGGTGGGGCCAAAAGCAGACCAGTAGCCAAACACAGCTACATGTTTGAATTAAATCCTGGATCTCATGACTGCTCACAGTCGCATATCAGACAGCTTGGGAGCTTGCAGTACAGGCGAGCACAGTCACTCACCAGAATCATTTGAGATGGTGTGACCTGCCCAGGGGCCCACCCAACAGCTGCTTGTGCACTCCTGCCACCATAGCCAACAGGTATTACGCCTGCTGTTCGCTCGTCTGCTCCATACAGCTATAACACATTGCCAAGAGACAGACAGACACACAAACAGACAGTAGTGAGGCATACAGCATTAGACTGGATACTGTCTTGATGTCAGAACGTCATACTTGCTACTGCTGACAGCCACCAAATCAGTAGGGGAATGATGAGATGGGGCAAAACGACAGTACCTAGCGTGAGCTGCTGCTATGCCGACACTGCAGTCGTACGAAGCGGTGCTGGCGCTACATGTCCTGCTGCCGGCGCTGCAGCCAGGAATCGGCATCAAATTGCCTTGCTGACCTGCGAGGGTGGTATCAACCCATATCCCGGTGCATATACGGGCTTGGGCTGAGCCATTGGGTTGGCGAGGGGACCTGTTCGAGCTCCGCCAGGGTTGGTAATCTGCCTCAGCAGCGCAAAGCCCTTGAACGTGCCCTTGACTATATCTGTGACCATTGAAACTGCCAAGCTGAGGCTGTGTGGCGTGCCCGAGATGGTGACCTGCATTTTAAGCACAGAAAGACGCCTTGCGCAACCCACGTACGATGAACAGCACCTAGAAAGAGGTAAACCCATAGTAGATACAATTGCAGGACTGTTGGACCAGTGCGCCGATGCTGACAAGATAGCAACTTGCCTTGGTGGGCTCCACGGTCTGATCTATCTGTATTAAAGCTCCTGTATACGTTTGCAAGGCTTTAATTGTCTCTCCAGATTTGCCTGCAACCGAAACCAAGCTCAGAACAACACACTGTGTTCCTTCCCATAGCCACGTTTATAGAAAACGTACCTATCACGCGTCCAACCATGGACTTTGGACAGTCCACAGTTGCCGTTTGCCTTTTCAACGTTGTGGCTGAACTTGGCTGCGACATTGCTGCTGTGCGTCCCCTCTTACAGATGTCTTGGCGAGCACAAGTGCTGTCAAATTCTCAGTGCTACCCAACCATCGATATCATAGATAAACGCGTAATCTTTGCAAGGGGGCGTGCCTGCTGAGCAGCTTGCGGTCGTAGTTCTGGCACAGGCACATACTAGTAGAAGAGGCACAGACTCCTTGTAACACCGACGTTCCTCCGCTTGTACGTCAACGAGTAACAGCGCTTTCAGGCCTGCATTGTCCTAGGAAGAAAGGATGGCTTGCAATTATGAACCCTGGCTGTAATTGGGCACTATTCTGCAGTTGCCGGCATAAGTTGCCGGCGTATCGGCTCAAGCTCAACGGTGGGCTTTGATCGTGGCGTTCTGCCGTATATGAGAGTTGGTGTCGACGCGTCACTCCGTTCACAGACCCACGTGGATACGCAGGTGCTGCTGTCTTGCATCCACGTGGAGTCTTGTTAACTTCGCTGATGACTGCAGCCTGAGGGTGCTAGTGCAAGTGCTTTCTAGGAGTATTAGTCATTGCAGTGTCAGTGTACCGTTGTATGTCGCCATCATGCCCCAACAGCAGCTTTCTCACAGCTTCACAGAAGCTGATCCAGGGGGGGTGCCGGCCTGCCCCTGGCATCTCATCAACAGCAAACGACCAGAAGCATACTCGAATGACCTTGACATATGAAAGTGAGTCATATTATGCAACATCTCGATGCAGTGACAAACAAAGTAGATGCCTGCTGTTAACCTTCTAGCAACAAGACACTTGCAGCCTGTCACCTGCAGCCCAGTGGGCTGTCACATGGGCTGCTCAAGACCTTTTAAAACCAACACGGCAATTGCAGTAGTAACGCTTGGTCATGGACAAGCCCAAGAGCTTCCTGGCACCAAGCGACCATATACCTATAGCTCCATCAACTGGACTTGGCTGCTGCACAATGGACGAGAAGAGGGCTATGCATACACTCAGGCAAGCTGCTTTGTTTATGTTTTGCTTTTACCATGCTTAGTCACGCGTTCAGTGACTTCAAAAGTGTTTTATGTATCAAGGTGACTGGCAGAACTTCTTATTGAATACTCCTAACCAACAACTGCCACAGTTTGAGGCTCAACCGTCATGCAAAGGGTTTGCCTGTTACATAAAA